>UCOM01000657.1:0-66948 GCA_900474385.1 Ormyrus pomaceus | reverse complement strand
AACAAACAATGATGCATTAACAAAATCTTGAATTTCGAAAATTCATAACAGACTTTTGTCTTTCAAAGTTTTTTTTTTAGTTTACAATTTTTCCTGGATAAACAAAAACATTTTTTTACTTTTAACAATAATGTTAGGAATCTAGAAGACTTGAAGAATCTACCTGAATTTTTTGGAAATATTTTAGCAAATATTCTTTGAGTACTGGTGAGTTGAACGCAGTTTGCTGCTCCGTAGGAGCGTGCACCCGCGAGTTGATACGGAGTGGGAAAGAACCTCCTTAAGGATGGCTACTTAGTTAACCGAAATATTGACTTTTTGACAAAAAAAAATTTTTGATAATCGAACAGCAGCGACCAGTAAATTCTTTCTACACCTTTAATCTTAACACTGTGCTATCAGTAGAAGCATTATCAAAATGTAATTAATGTTTCTTATATTGTTTGATGCTTACCAAGCAGAGATGAGTTGCTACAGCGGCGCATTTTATTACAATCGCAAATTACCATTTTCTTAATTAAAATCTTAAAGAATAATGCGTTTGTTTAATTGTTGTTCACTCTCTCTATCTTATTATTTAATTAAATCAATATTTTTTATAAATATATATTTTATATATTTAATTTAATCATTTTCTCATTTACAAATGAAATATTTAGTTTTTTATATAAATTATAGATTTGCCTTCTTTGCTTTATAAAAAATATTGATCTTGATTATACGTAAAACTACTTTTCGCAGTATTTTATATAAAATGCGATTTTACGTACTAACTTTAGCATAAATTTACAATTTGACTGATAAGATACTACTATTTTTTGTTTTTGCAATTGCAAGTTTTTAATTTCTTTAAGGCAAAACACTTTTTTTCACAGAAACAGTTTTTTAACTTTTGGACTTCATACTCCTTTTTAAAATACTCGGTAAATTTTCCGAACAATAAATTTAATCAAAAATTTAAAGTAATGATGAAGCCGTACTTAAAATTTTTTTTTCAGAGTTCTAAACTAATTTTAAAACAATGTATCCATAAAATGTTGATTTCGCATATTTACTATGAATTTTATGGGTGAAACTATTGATGATATGATTTTAGTATACGTATTATTAATAAAACTTTTGTTTAAATGTTTAGCTGTACAGTATGCGATTTGTGGCGCACTATTAATTATCTTTTCTAATCTTATCGCAATATTTGCGATTTATAAAATATCTATATATTATCGTCTGTGCTTTTACAGTACGAACAAAAATTTTGATACCCTCCAAATGCAATTATGGTTACATAAAATTATGGTTTCTAGAGCTATCTTAAAATTAACTTTATTACTTTTATTTTGCTTAAATTAAAGCCGCATTAATTAAGTCTTGGACTAATGAGGGGAGAATCAAAGAAAAATAATTTTTTTTGTAAAATCTACTATTTACTATCAATACTATTTGTATAAATCATATTTTCAATAATGGTACAATTGTAAAATAATCTTTTATTACTTATTTTAATAGGACTGTTGCTGTTGTTGGAGCCGGATTAATGGGTGCTGGTATTGCCCATGTTAGTATTGATAAAGGAAAGTATGAAGTTATCATGAAGGATACGAATGAAGCAGGTTTATTCAGAGGAGTTGCTCAAATTCAAAATGGCCTAAACACTGCTTTGAAGAAGAAGAAAATTAACACGTAAGTTAAAATGTCTATATCTTATAATTATACGAAAACGATATGAATGGTATAATATTTTCTTAAAAATATTTAGGCCACTAGACGTATTTCTTTTTAAAATAAACTTTTTGCAGTATCGAAAAAGGAAGATTGATGGCCAATTTGACACCTACATTGTCTTATGAGCAATTTAAAAACGCTGATATTGTTATTGAAGCAGTATTTGAAGATCTCGGCATTAAACATAAAGTTATTAAGGAAATTGAATCTAGTACTCCAGAACACTGCATTGTTGCTACAAACACATCTGCTATTCCAATCACTAAAATTGCTGCTGGAAGTGGACGACCAGATAAAGTAATATTCGATGGAAACTGCGTTTATATTTAATTGACATTTTATTTTAATCTGACATAAATTAATAATAACCTTTAAATTTTTTAGCTTATTGGAATGCATTACTTTTCACCTGTAGATAAAATGCAACTTTTGGAAATTATTACTCACAAAGGAACATCTGATGAAACAATTAAGACAGCGGTAGATGTTGGTCTTAAACAAGGAAAGATTGTAATTACCGTTGGTGATGGTCCAGGATTCTACACTACAAGAATCCTGTCAGCCATGATTACAGAAGGTGTAAGACTGATGCAGGTGTGTATAAATTATTATTGAATGCCGTAAAGAGAATGATATGTTTCATAAACATTTTTTTTTCACGAAAAAAGGAAGGCGTTCATCCAGCTGACTTGGATCAGCTTACAAAGAAGTTTGGCTTCCCTGTTGGCGCCGCTACTTTGTCTGATGAAGTCGGTATTGATGTAGGCTCTCATATAAGTGTAGATCTCGTTAAGGCCCTTGGAAACCGATTCCGAGGAGGTGATGAAAACATTTTAGTTGATATGGTCAAAGCAGGATACCTTGGTAAGTAAAATGCAATGTTGAATCTTAAGAGGATTAAATTTAATTTAATTTATTATTTATTATTACTATGGTTAATTTTTTATTATATCAGGCCGCAAATCTGGACGGGGTATCTTCGTTTACGAAAGCGGTTCGAAACACAGAGATGTTAACACCGGTGCTCTAGATATTATTAAGAAATACAGCCTTGAACCTAAAGGCAGTACTTCTGATGAAGACCGGCAATTAAGAATGGTTGCTCGTTTTGTCAACGAAGCTGTATTATGTTTGCAAGAAAAGATTTTAGCCAATCCTGTTAGTAAAACTTTTTAATTAATTTATTAATCTACGAACATACAATAAAAATTTTGTCATATTTTACAGCTGGAGGGTGATATTGGCGCTGTATTTGGTCTTGGTTTTCCACCATTTACCGGAGGACCCTTCCGTTGGGTCGACTACTATGGTGCCCATAAACTGGTCAGGAAAATGGAAGAATTCCAAGCCTCCTACGGAGAACCGTTCAAGCCATGTGATTTACTCTACGACATGGCCAAAGATTCTCAAAAGAAGTTCCATCCCCAATAACTTTATCATATAAGGTTATAAGAAATATTGCAGTGAAAAAGTAATCAATCGAAAAGAAGTTTTCTACGCTTTTTTAGTACTGCGAATGTGAAGAATGCAGTCGGGAATAGTTATATAATGTGTAAAAAGATTTAATATTTGTTACTGCATTTGAAAGTGCATTTTTATACTTTTTCAAAGCCATAACTTACGTATTTTTCGACTGTCCTTGTTGACTGTGTGGCACAGACCAGCTTTTATAATAAGTATATTTTTACATGAACTTGTATATAAAATAAATTACGTACTAATAACAGTAACTGTCAAACAAGTAAAATTCTACTTACCCTCCCATTACGCGCGTTCTTTATTGAAACTCAAAGGTGACGTCGTCATTTGAGAGCTTATTAATTATCACTTTGAATAAAAATCGCATTATGCGGAAAAAAGGAAGATAAATTAATGCCTTTTTGAATCCGATGCTTTTTTGTCACTAACGCACTTGTCTCGGCATCGGCTGGCCTCGAAAGCGACCCACGGAGGAAGCTTGATGCAACATTCAAGTTTGATTGCACGCTCTGGAGTTGCAGATCGGATTGAGATCGGAAAACAAGGCTCGCTCGTAAGCCCAGCTCGAAAGTAACGAGATTTTAATTTCCCATACAGTACTTGCATTCTATTCACTTTCCCAATACTTCAAATGATTCAACTTTCTAATAAAATGAATATACATAACTTACTAGCAGAGACATAAAAGTACAAGTATATTATTTAACATTTTTTTATTTATACTCAACTATTTTTAATTTTACAATCAATCAAATAAAATTAATTTCTGATCAATTAAATGTCTTGTTTACTTAAAGTTAGATATACACACAAAATTGTTTTTCAATTTTCTTAAGCCAGAACTCTAAGTTTTTAGCAAAATGTTTTTTTGGAAAGTGCAACTAATCTTTATTTTAATTCTTTATTATCTATAAAAAAGAAATATCTACGTTAATTTCGGATTGTGCTTTCTGCTTTTATAACTTTTAATCTCAAGTTGATCGGTTGATTTGCATAAGCCGTTGTAACTGATCAGCAAAAAATTAATTAGAAATCTTTTCATTTGACGTGAATAATGATGTTCCATCAAATTGAGTCATTGAAAAACTTCCGATTTTTGTACGAGATAATTATATTGTTTAAGTCATTTCCGGTAGAAAAAAGGTGACAGAACGTTTTATTAGAACACAATTGAAACTAATTTTTTTGTATGACAGAAAATCCAAAATTTTGTGCAATCTTAAAATGATCACTTTATTTTATCAAAGCGAAAAATTTTCGAAAACTATCCAGTTTTGGGTCCAAATTAAGATCCCTACCTTGATTTTCACCCTTCAGAGTTAAACAATAAAAAAATATTATGTGAAAGACAGCTGTTTGTTTTCCATTCTAAAGACCAAATACAGTTTTGACAAAATTGTCAACAAGTATTGACTTATTTATACACTATTAAATTTACTTATACGTTTTTTAAACTTTAACGTTGACAGTAAATTTGAAGCACTCAATATAGACAAAACTGACGAAACATCCAGTTTACATAATATAAACAACAAGTGGTTTTTATACTTTCTTACCACTATTAAGCTATGAGGATCTTACGAATTGAGGGTTGAAACACTAAAATAGTGTTGATATTTTCAACAACTGTATAAAACATTAAAAAACAATTAAATTTTCATTATTATTGAAAAGATTATTAATAAATTTACAAAAAAGACATTATTGTACCTTTTCTAGAGTAACTTTATTTAATTTTATTGTAAAATTAAACTAATAAAATTATTCGAGCATTGATGGACAAACGTAAGTTCAAAGAAATTTGACTTTAATTTAAAGAATTTAAAAAAAATATTTCAAGAACTAATATAACACAGAAATAAAAATAAATGAAATGTATATTTTTATGAAGAGAAAAGGAATTTTAACAATTATGTTTAAGAAATATTTTGTAATGAAATAATAAGTATACTTTATGTAAAAAATACATTACAAGAGCATAAATTTTAAACTCACGTCACACATATAGATTTAAAAAATAAGCAATCTATAAATTATGTTACATATATAAATTTGAAAAATATTTTATTCTACAACGATTATGTGAAAAGTGGAACAATTTGCATTGCATTACTACTTCTACACTTTCTTCTGTATTAAGTTTGTTTCTAGGAATTCAAAGACTGTTGCAGAAGACGCTGCAGATCGAGAAAAACATTCTAATTGAAACAAGTTATTTACAACTTTGATTTACGATACACGTGTAAAAACATTAAAGGCGTAAGTGCGTATTTTTAAAAGTGTCATTAATACTTACATCTTATTCAAGAAATGCTTTAATTTACAATCCTCAGTCTATCGATATATTTTTATGTCCCGTACTTTCAATAATATCCACTGCTTTTATTCATTAAACTTGTGATTTGAATTAAAAGCCTATTGGTTAGTCAGATAAAAATATCGCTTATATGAAAGGTGTGGCATACTCTTAAATGAAAATTTTCATTTCGTATAATGTAAATCAAACACTGCCCAGCCGTTTAGCAATATTGTAAGTGCTTTCTATATACTAATACTTACCTTTTTAAGAAAAACTTACTTACTTGATTAATAATAAGAAGATAAATTTAATTTACTGATGATAAATTGAATATTCTAGGTTTGTTAAATTTCTTAATTCACTTTCGTAATCTCGTACTTTTATTTGATAATTTAAATAATTATATATTAAGTTTAAAATACTTTTCACTGTCTAAACTGCAAAAGCAATTACTCGAAATGCAATTATCGAAAAATACAAAAAATTTAATTAAAAATCTTTTATAATATCAGGTAGGCTTTATAAATGTGATAAATACATGTAGACAAAAGTGATTCATGCATATTCTGATGGAATATGTGTGCAATTCGGACGCTGCTCAATGGTAACGTTATTTAGGTATGAAATAATCTAAAAGAATTTTAATTTATTAAACATTTGAAACAAGTTTGTTTCATTTTTTTTATATACGAATGATAACGCAACTTTAAGTATTATTATTTTCAATAGTATATAACAAAAGGGATCGTTTCAAAACTGGTTTTAATTTTTCAACTTTTTTAACTTTCTTTAAAATTTCTTTTCATACATCAAAAACCAATTTCATAGATCGAAGAATCATTTAAAAAAGAATGAAATTTTTAATAGTGTATGCAGTGTAATTCAAGCTACCCAATATTATTGTTAATTTAATCACAGCCCTAAAATCAGAACAAATATTATCGATATTAATAAAAAATAACTTTTTGAAAAGGACAATTGCAACTGTACCCACGAATAAAATAATAATTATTCAAATCTACGCTATGTTTCACTAGGTATTTTTTTTCATTCCAAGATTAGCTGGTTTATTTTTCAAATGTGAATACGCAATAGAAGTTTAGAGCTTTTAAGCGCTTTCGCTGAATTCACAGAATTTCTAAAGTAAAGCATACTTTCCCATTCAAAAGATCAACAATGCGGGGCCTTCAATGTTTACTTCGAAGGAAGGGAAAGTACCGACTTGACCTACTTTTCGCCAATGGACGTCGTTTGTGAATGAACGCGAGGGCTTAAAAGGTAAAAAGGTAAAAGAAACTGAGGGCACAAAAAGGCGAAGTTAAAGTATCGCCACGGGACTGGTTTTACAGCCACACCTCCAGACAAACAAATTTCCATTCTTTTTGGGCTGTAGTTTTTTTTTTAATTCCGTCGTGACGTAACGCTTTTATTTATATCGCTTATTTTTCCTTTCAAGTTTCAAGAATAACAACGTTTTTAATCAAAACCACTGTCACATTCTGTTTAACTTCGCATCATAAATGGGGTAGAACGACAGTTGATCGATATCTCCTTGGATGTAAACTTCGCGAATGATCATTTTGCTAATTGGCTTTTTACTTCAGTCCACAAAGTACCAATGCAATTTTTAACCAAGTTTCCTTATGATCAAACTTACTTTATGGATAAAGTAAAAGCACTTTAACAGAATGGGTTGTTGCGCTAATAAATGCGAAAAAATCGCAAAATCGGTACACTAAAACTGGTTAAGATAAATCGGCAAAGTTCGGTTCCCAGGCTTAGCTTGCGCAGAAAAACTTTATAGCCCATAGATTCCAATACGCGAAATCGGTGCATACCATAAATTACCTTTTTTACCCCCTTCCGTCACTTGGCCTCCAAGAATTCTCATAAATCTCCATGCGCAACGTTATCAGCACCCGTAAAATCTTTTTCGTACCCCCTTTCTGCAACCCACCCGGAAATCGCGCAAAACTCCAACAACAACACGGCGTGACTCAACTCTCCTCGACGATCTCCCACATCCGGCAAAGGTGTGTCCGGTAAAAGGCGTTATCGACCGCTGCCGAGTCCGCGGCTCTCCTCGACGGGGGAGAGAAGCTGCACCGACTTCCCGGGGGGATTTTCGGGAGGAAAAAGGAGCTGCGAGAGAGCCGCGGCTTGGCAATCTCTGCTCGGATTTGCATCATCCCGTATACCGGTCCGCACCTTGTTTTGCCTGCACAGGAGGCTCGGTCCTTGGCTGATGCAAGAAAGTCGCTCGGTTTCGCGAGATGCTAATGAGGCGCGCAGGCAGGCAGGCAGGCAGGCAGGCAGGCAGGCCGGGTGTAAAATGCCGATTGGCGAGTCGGCGGCGCACGCCTCGTGCGATGCGCGCGCGCGACATAATATTATCTATGCGCTCGCCGCCGTTTTTTTTTTGTCGCGCCGAGCGCTTTAGCGCCGCTAATTGATGCATCGGATTCTTGGTTAGCGCAATTTTCCGGGTGTTTTGCGCCAGCCTGCTGTGCTTCTATGTACGCTAATGGGGCTCGTTTAGCCGCCGCGGCGTCGCGGGCATTATCCTCGAGCTGAACCGAGAGCCGCGCCGCGCGGATGGGTTAATAAGCCGAGGCGCGTCCGAGTTTATGCCGATCCTATTTTAGATTGAGTGACGCTATTTACAACGCGTTTCTTTCTGTTGACGTCGCGCTTGCTTCGCGCTTTGGCCGTGTAACGAATTGGAGGGTTTGTTGACTTTAATTCGCTAAAACGGGTGATTTTAGTAAGTTTGAAATTTGATCAGACGTTTGCCGCCACCGACACTCGGTACCTCCGCGTTGGCTGCCAAGCATTCTTCCGAGGAAAATTAAATGCCCGAGCTGCAGTATAAATCAAAAATATTTATTCTGCCCGAGACGACTCACCTATATTTACTGCGGTCTAGATTTCGCGTTTGCTCTGAAAGGTTCATTCAACGTAAACAGTGACGGGCATTGATAAATTAAAGGATTTTATCAATTTATACGCGTTAAGCCAATAAGTTCTGGTACCGAACAATTCATCAGCGTTTGAAAAATATGCTCGGAATGCAGCAACGTAACGCGATAACTGCGACATTGAGACCCATGACAAAGTTTCAGAATTCGCAGACTTTGACCTACCAGCGATGATAATAAATACAGGCGTGGCAAACTGAGATCAAGTGACTGTAATTCTAATGCAATATACGATGAAGTATAAGAATTTAATTTAAAAACTTATTATTATTCAAAATCGTAAGATAAGCCTAATTGGGTAGAATTAATATCAATATCTTTGAGAGCAAGATCGAAATATAAACTGTGCCAATATATAATTGTAAGAAACGAACTTTTATGCGAAATCGCCATTATTTTACGACACGTATTAGTCAACAAAATAAAAATAGCTCCTTTCCCCCCCGAAAATCCGTGATCCCAAACGATACGGAAGCAAAATCTCTCCGGCAGCATCTCAGCAACAGTGTCCCAGTGTCCACATCGGCAAGACTCGGCTATCGGTGCATGCAGCAGTAATCTCGCACTTTTCGCCGGGCGCTATCGGCTCGAGCGTCGAAAATGTATACATCCGCCAGACTCTCCTCGATAAAATCGGGCGTCCGTCTCGAAGGCGCACGAGTCAGCGGACTCGGAAGGACGATCGTGCGCTCGGCGACAAAAGCTCGGATCGAGCGCAGCGGCGAAAAGCGATCGCCGACGGTTCCGTAATCGCGGCCGTTTTGCTCTCTCTCTCTCTCTCTCTCTCCCTGGCACGTGCACGTCGGAGGCTCGCGCGCATTGGCCCCGCTTTTATTTATAAATGCGCCAAAGGCCGAGCATTCCGCGTTCACGTGCGCGCGCCGCGATGACACGAGGCCGCCGCCGCCGCCGACGACGAGAGAGCGGAGGTCCACTTGTTTTCGAAGCGCCGAGCCCTCCTTTGGCTCCCTAAATTTGCTCGGCTGGTACAAGCTCCGCCCGCGGCGGCGAATGTAGGCCCCGATGATCGATACGATTTCAATTGATCTGTTGTTTAAGGGCGGCTCGTCCGAGCATTCTCGATATCTGATTGATAACGCCGGCTATTTTAAGACTCGGACACCGAGATGAGAGAAGTGTCGTATTGAAATGCACAATTTGTGCTTGGAGATCGCATGGCTATTGGATTTTTATTGAAGCTTTTTTTTTGAGAAGTCATGTCGATCGGGTACGTTTTTATGGGGGTTTCAGAGGTATTGAATTATTTCAAGCGGACATTTTTGATAATCAGATCCACGGAAAATTGAGATAATCGTGTCAACGTTGAACTCGAAATAATAGAACTTGCATCAGCCGCCACACCGTACTTGGAGTACTTCGATTTAAATAATTCATTAGAATATGAGCTTATAAGTGCGGCCAGTTTTTTTCTAACTCAATTTTTCGCATCAACGAAGTCTGCATTTTTGTTAAACTCTCAACGTAATCGGGAATTTTTATCCTCGAAAGCCCATCAGACATTCAGGTTCTTCGTACATTTTCAGACTTTTTTTTCGCTATTTTCGTGTTTTGATTAGCCATGACTCTGCACTGCAACGCTACGAAAGAAGCTCGGAAAAAGTTCTTATCGGCGAGTTGCACGTTTATTTTTAACGCTGCCGTCTTTCACGTGCACTTACTATTTATTATGGATGATTTGCAATGTGATCGATTACGACTTGAGGACAGCGATGTTTATCTTTATTTAAACGAAGGAAACGGAATGCCACGTAATTCGAGTGTCTAGTTCATTTCCATTATGGAAGTATTGAACACTTTTAATTTGATTATGTTCGCTTCACGCAATTTGCCAAAGGATTTCGTAAGTGTGTAATTATAATGTACTAATTCGCGTATGAACGAGAAAAATTTTATTCATGAATTCGTTTGAACAGAAGTCAGACACTGTTTTTTATTTGAACAGAGAATCAATTTCTTAAAGGAAATCTTCAGTTGGCAATAATTAATGTTGGGAAAGTACATATAAATAAATGGAAACAAGTGCGCAAATTGCGAGTCAAAATAATGAGGTACGTTCGGGTGTTATTACGTGTGCATGTTGTAATGTACAAAAGTATGGCATCATAACAGAATTCCTGCTTAAAATTGCATTAGAATTTCCATAAATCATTTTTTCATTATCTAGACCTGAATATTCAGAGTTTGAATTTTGCTGGGGATATTTTTAGCATCCAGCAAGTAAGTAGTGCGACGTTCATTTGTTTAAACAGACTTTAATTATGCCGAGATTTTCTGATGCAGCATAGCTATCGAATTACGTTTTCAACTAAAAATTCATTTTAATCAACCACGCAAATTGAATATATTCAATTTATTGCACAAAGTTGCAAGGGATACACCGGCATTAAAACGAAATATACTTTCCCCTTTTTTATAATCAAGCTAATTTTAATCTCAAAACGAGTCAAAAACCGATGATTTGAAACTAAACACTTGTGCTCTACAAGTAGTAGGGTATCAAATACATCGGTCCCTTACTGTTTGTTTTACTAATGGAAAAATCAGATGATGACGTCACTTGATTGATCACTTGATTACCGAGTGCAGTTGCTATCAGGTTTTGAAAACAAAATTTTTATCCTGCCGATTTGAACCTTATGGAAATTAGTATTTTTTGTTTGTTAATTATAAATACTCAAATTTATAATTTGTATAATTAAAGATTTTTAAATTTAAAATGAACGTATTTTAATTTTTTTCTAGCTTCTCCATGCATTTAAACGAAAATATGTCTTGCATTTTTTTAAAGTTTAGATTATTTTTGTTAAAATGTAGGATCCATAAAATAAAGTGGATTTTTTTTGATCGATTTAATTTTACACTTTGGAATTTAAAAATTGTCAACATGAAAATAAAAACTTTCTTTTAAGTAGCATGAACTTCAAAGAAAATAATATAAAAATTTAAAAAGATATGGTTCAGTGAAGGAATGTTTTAGGGAGCTTGTGGATAAGGATGCTTTGAATAAACAAGAAACAATTTAAGAAAGTAATCAAGATCATTTTTAATGCTTTGATTAGTTATCTCATATAGAGTACGTGCTTAAAAATGCAACAATCTTTCAACATCTCAACAGCTATTTACATAAACCGGTTATCGTACAAAATATATTTACAGTAGCGCTCCTTGCACAGCTTGCAATAGAGAAGATAAAAAAGAAAAATGCTCGAAATGCGGGAAACAGCTGAAAGCGCGGCTCGCACGTGAATATTTACGAGGCTTCCGTGTCTAGCATTGTGTACAACATTTCGCACGCACAGCTCTTGAAAATTCTCGTACTGGCTCTCGCTATTAGAACGCAAAAGAAAAAATTAAAACGCAGCACCTTCGCGCGCTTTTGAGGCTTTGGAATCTTCCTCCTACGTTAGTGTATATCAAACGTATACGATATAAACGAGCTTCGTATCTCTGTACATAATGACGTATAGTATATATAATTATAGCACGACGAAAAGGCACGAAAAAATAAATAGTATATACTTTCTCTCGCGTATAATAACTCTTTATCGATAATGTTGTGTATGGCGCGAAATCACAGACACACTTAGGTACATGGTTTTTGTACGGGGCGAGGGTTCAGCCCGCCCTTTGTTACATCTTTCTTAAGTCAATCGCGACTAGGTTAACGCTCGCTCGCTCGCACGCGCGACTCCTGACTCTCTCTCTCTCGTCGAAAGAGCGTTCCCGCGCGCGAGATAAGAGGCTCGGCGCTCGGCTTATCAGCGCGTGACGCGGTAGGCCGGGAGGGCCGAGCAGTCGCTAGTCAGTTTCCCCGGGTTCGGGGCGGAGAGCATCTCACGACAGCCACGTCGTTTAGACACCAGAATCTTGGCGCGATCCCTCGCGCGGCTCCTAGTCTAGACGACGAGTTGCTGTCGCTTCGAGATCTTGGGTGCAATCAGGGGGAAGAGGTTCAGTCGCAGCGGTGCCGGAGCCACTTGGGGCAGAAGGTTGGCGGTGTGCTGAGTGGCGGCCGCGGCGGCGGCGTTTCCCCGGTCGCGAGCGTGCCTCTTGACGTGCTTGGCGAGGTGGTCGCTGCGCATGAAGCGCCTCTGGCAGACGGCGCAGGCGAACTTCTTCTCGCCGGTGTGGGTGCGCTTGTGTCTGGATAATTCGTCGCTCCTGGAGAAGCGACGGCCGCAGCCCTCGTAAGGACAGGAGAAGGGCCGCTCGCCGGTGTGGGTGCGTTTGTGGGCCTTGAGGTGCGAGGACTTGAAGTAGTTCTTGCTGCAGCCGGGGTGTTCGCACTCGTAGACGCGTCGGCGCGTCGCGCAGTCCTGCGACGCCGAGGAGGACGTCGACGACGGAGAGCCCGAGGAGCCGGAGCTGGAACCGGAGCTGGCGCCGTTGGCGGCGGTGACGAGCAGCAGAGGTGTTCTGGGGAGGACTAGCGAGGAGCCGAGCAGACCGGTGACCATGATCGGCGCTGGCTTCGGAGCCAGGGGTTGGAGCTTTGGTTGCTGAGGGATGACGAGCGGAGCGTTCACCGTCGGGATCACATTAGCATTGATGTTGTTGTTGTTGTTGTTGTTGTTGTTGTTATTGTTAATAGTGCTGGTGGTGCATTCACGGTCGGTGTTCTTGTTGTTGACAATGATCTCCTCCTTCCGCAAGCTCATCTTGAACTTGAGGCTCTTGAGGATGTTCTCCGACGGGTTCGAGTAGTAGTCGACGGTCTGACTGAACGGCGCTCTCACCGGAGCAACACTGCTCTTCGGCTCCTTGACTGCAGCGGTAATGTTCGCCGGACTGCAGGTACCGTCACGGTTCGCCCGCATGATGACCGACACGCGGGCGACCGGCTCCGGGCTCGGTGGTGGTGTCGTGGCCGACCCATCTAGCAGGAGCTGCAAGCAGAAACATTTCCGTTAGCTATAGACTATCGCCGCGCTTAAAAGTATTAAAATGAAAAAAAAAATGCGAAAACGGCCGATAAACTATGAATTTAAAGCAGCAAAGCCTGGAGCGATAGGCCATTTAAGAGCGATTACGCGGCGCGCTTGTATAGAGTCAGGTCAGTGCTATCCCCTCTTACCTTGGCAAGCTCGCACTGCTGACGCTCGACGCAGAGCCGCTTGCGCGGCGGCTCATCCTCCTCGGAGTCGGAAGGCTGCGGCGTGGGCGGCAGCGCCACGTTCTCCTCCTTGCTGCTCCTCGCGGGCCCCTTCCCTGACAGTTTCTCGCCCAGCAGGGCTGCTACGCTGAAGGCTGATTGCAGGGGCTCGACCTGGAATCCAAGATTGGGCAATGGTTAGATTCGGAGCGACGGGTTTATGGGTTTTTTTTTTTTCTGTTTCTTTTTTCGTTCGCGCGGCGGTGGTCGGAGGTGTGCGCTAGAATTTTAAAGCGAGGACTTCCGTCTGATGATTCACTTGCGGCGGAAGATATAAAAGTGAAATCGAGATATAAAAATGAAACCATTGTTCGGGTGGTAATTTTAAGATTTGAATTTGAGTGAAGAACGTGGTAAAGGAACAAAGAGTTATTGTTTAAATCATTAATAAATTATAATATCATTTGATAGTTGATATAAATTAAATTAACGAAAACTTTAATCAATAACGCTTATTTTTTTAATTTTTTTTTTTTTTTTTTTTTTTTAAATGTGTTTTTGGAACGGAACGAGTTTTAAACAAAAAACTAATTTTTCACAAATAAAAAATTTACTTTTATTTAAATTAACCATAGTTTAACAATTGTTGTTCACCTAATATTTCCGCAAGTTTTTCTTAATAAAGTTAAGCAAGCAATTAGCCAAATTTCGGAAAGGAAACTAATTTTGTAATTTCGGAGCAATTTAATCATTGAGAGCAATGAAACGTTGAAAAACACTCGAGAGTGGGATGGGCCGCGCAGTTCGTATTTCGCGGGGAGCCGAGATAATCGGCGTAACGAGGGCGCGAAATTCCAAATGTGTTCTCGGCTCTTCTCGCGCGCTTCGTAGTTTCTGCACGTCAATTTCGCAAGAAAACTGCTTTTCTCGAATGCTCCCGGTTGATCCAAAAAATTGAATTTTCGCGCACCGATAAAGAAGGGAAAAAGGGAAAGTCTCAAGTCTGCAAAAGCCATAAAATCGAACAAAATACTCACATGAACTTGCTTGTTCTGCGGAGAGGCTGGCGGTGAAAGCGGCGTAGTGTTCTGTTCCATTTTTTCACGCACAAAGGGCACTGCTCTTACGAATCTGAACCAACAAAAAATAATGTTCAAGGATCCGCAAGAAGACGAGAACGAGCGTCCAAGTAACAGCTCGAAAAAGTCTCTATTATATTCGCGAACGTCCGTTTCTTGAGCGGAGCTCTCTGCCAAACGGAACGCGCTCGGCGGACGTACTCAAGCGCAATGAAGCCCTCGGCTTTCCCGTCTCTGGCGTTTGTTCTCTCCGGTCGGTGTATGCGGCGGCGGCGGCGGCGGCGTACGATCATGCGGCGTGCTCGGCTCCGCGGGCCAATGAGCGTCAGGGGCTCGGCTCCACGGGCCAATGCGCTTGCGGGCTGTCAGTTGGCGGACGCGTGATCAGCGACGTGCTGTTCACGTGCTCGCCGTCTGGCCGGGCAGCGGCGAGTTCGTGATCGTGACGTCAGCGAGCGTGCCCGCCAGCGGCTCGATACGTCATGCGGAGAGACCCCAAGCGCATTATATACACAGAGAGAGAGTCGGCCCGCCTAGACGGAGACGGAGAGAGTGACGCTACGAACGGATTTACGCACGCCGAACCAGAATGCAATTCTCCGTCTGCAGTCCGCTCCCCAAGGAGACTGCGGCGCAGCTTTTTTTTTTTGTCGACGAGCCTCCCTATTTGGACGCGGGCGAGCGCTTTCTTTTTTTTTCGACGCGAGCTCTCTTTGTTTCGAGGACGAAGGCGCGGGCAGGCCGAATTTTTTATTGGGCTTTTGCATGCGGGAAACGTCGATTGATCGTCGAGCTTGCGATTTATGGGTTTTCGGTTTCGGGGATCCGAGCGTCAGCGAGACAGTCTGGATTTATCGCTCTGAGCTTTGGCCGCGGCGGAAATAGGCGCCTGCAGTTTCGATTTGTTGATCTTCGGTAGGACCGTTATTTTCGCGTAAATGACTTTGTTTTTAAGATTATTATGTGTATACGTGCCACTGGCGACTACCATTTCGATAAATCCTTATGTTTTTACTTTCCTTTTCTACGTGGGTTTAATCCAAAGTGAATTGATTAAAATTTTATATTGTTTTTCTGGCTTTCTGATTCATTCTAACAAAAGATTGCGTCAAGTTAAAGCTCGAGTGGTTTTCCTGAGTGTACATTTTTTTTAATAGAAATGAATATGGATTGCGGTAATAAAATTTTTTATGAAAAGTCTAGAAAACGCTAATTGAAATGCATGCGATACTTTTATTAACAGTTCATCGCCATTGTTTACATCGAAGCGAAATATTGGCAAATTCATTAATTACTTATTTATTATTTATTTTATAATATTTATGTAATATTTTTAGAAATACACATAACTAATGCTTAAAATTTAGCACAGAAATTCAATAAAATTGGAAAAGAAAAACCGAATAACTTTACTTTATAAATCTCAAATTAAAATTATAAATTTTCGGGATTTGCTACGAAATTTTGACTACTTACATCTATTCTAGTAGAGTCAGTCCTTGCTTCAAGCACATTTTTCCACGCGATCTCGCTTATCATCCGCTCGCATGCCGAAAGACACGCACGAGGTCTCCTCACCGGGAAGAGGGAAAAAAATCCTTGCATAATACGACGACCTGCCGGAGAAAGATCGGAACGTTGCCGCGTGAAAAGCGTCGCTTTGCCGCGCAGTTCCTCGTGCTATTTTGATAATTCCGATAACGGAACTGGGCTGGAATTCGCCAGGGAAATTGGCAGAAAATCGGTGGGCGGTAATTTGTTTTCGATCGAGGATAACGGGACTCGCCCGTTAGATTGTTAAAGTTTTTTTTTAGATGTGCAACAAGTGTCTTTTGGCAGAATTTGCGGAATTTGTATTCTTTATCTGAAGCTTTCGGAATTTTACGTCACGGAATAGTATAATTTTTTAGAATTACGTCAATGAAATCTGATTCATTAATTTGCATATTTTTTAATGAATTTTTTGAACTTGAATAATACTAGTATTTTAAGTAGTTTCTCTTTAACGGTTTTGATAAAAAATTTAAATGGAACCAAAGTTTTTTTTTAATTCCAAATTTTTTTAATCGTTTCTGAAAGACAAATGATCTGTTCCTTTGATTCTGTCAAGTTCTGGGATAACAAAGAACTTATGCATATTGAAATGCATAAATTTTCTTCCGAGGAAAATTGAAATCAAGTATGATAATCCTCCTTTCAGGCGTCCTTTTGCATAAAATATGTATTTGCATACGTTTAGTGTTATGTGACAATGTTGCATTTGTGTATTAATTAATATTCTAATTAGGTATCATTCAATGTCTAAAGTATCTTCAGATCTACAAAACTGTGTCTCGAGTTTCTCTTAATGATCCGCGCGGAAAAACTTAGATCAAACTCGATAAGCATATTAGCGGCGATTAGATAATTGAAGCTTGCATTGAAAGTGCGGAAAAGTGTTCTAATTAATTCATGAGGTGACAAAAACGAAGGCTAACTTCTGACCTGTATCGAGAAGATTTAAATTGATAAATTTGATGGAATAGTCAATAGTGTTAGACATTATCTTTGTAAAGTAGGTGCATGAAGGAATAAAAAATTAAATTATCATAACATCACATCAGGATAATCGAAAAAATTCATACAAATTCTCAAATTTTTCTCTAGAATATATTTCCTCGTTTAATTTTGAACGTTTATAAAATTTCAAATACCCATTTCTAACGAATCGTAAAATAGATTTCCACTGAATCAAGAATCTCAATTTTTTCCTTTAAACCGCGTCAAATCATTTTTAATAAGAATCAATTATCAATACCAATCATTGCGTCGCAAAAAATGCAGCGATAAAGGCGAATTAAAAGAAACTTCCTTAATCTCTGTCAATCGGAAAAATCACTAATCTAATTGTAAAATCTCTTTCCCTATACTCGTCTTGTAAAGTAACTAAAAAAATTCCAGCGCTTCATTGTAGTAAACAGACTAAATTTAGGCGATTCTCCTGGGACAAACGAAAAGTTTCACGCTCTAGAGACAGACCCGAACAAAAGCTCGTGTATATGTATACACATCTCGAAAATTGGAGAGCACCACGGAGTCTTGGCGCAGTCTACCACCCAGTTAAATATATCGCGCAGCTTTTATGCGCGCGGCATCGCCGACGCTCCTCCTTATTTATCTCGCCTGTCAACGATCGCGATCAAAACACTTGCTGTAAAGCGAGTCGGTTCGTTCATTTTTGAATGTCTAACCGCCGTTATGGGGATCGCTGGTTTTTCGCGCTTTTCGCCGGGAAAATATTTGGATCTCGAAAAGGTGCAAATGTAAATTCTGTTTGTAGGAGCAATTATAATTGGCAAATGATTTCTTTATAGGTGTTTACCGAGCAGAATGTAAACACATAAATATTAAAGGCTCTTGGCGAGCTATTTTCGCGCGAGCGGAGTAAAAATAATGTATGTATAGTTATATTGATTTTTATACGATTAATATAACCATCAAGATTATTTTTTTGCGAAGATTTAATAATAGAGTGGCATTGAATTGTACAGCTATTTGAGTCTTGTTATGAACTGCAATGAAGTTTAATATTAAAGTTCATTTTAAATGTCTTATAGAAATACAATAGCAAAAAGCATCAATTTTTAAAATTATTATGTTACATTATCTAAAAAAATCGAAAATTAATTAAAAGCACCGCGTTTCTCTGAATTACGAAAAATAAATTTTTTATACTTTTAAACGGAACCTTGGAAAAGGTTATATAGTTAAAAACATCTCATTAAAATGCAACAATAAAAAGACTCGATAACGTAAGCAACGAACCGAAAAAAGAAGATTAACCGCCGCAAGCCAAAAAAAAGCTTAAAATGACCGTCGATCACTGACGCGTCTACTCCCAGGCAAATCGCCTCCTCCAAAAAGCTCGGGGCATTAAAAATAAATCGGGCCAGCGCCTGACGAAGAAGCAATAAACCGGTGCAGCGAAAAAAGCGGCTCGCGTGCACAAGGCTACTCGGAATCAATACGGCGAAATTCTCTCTCTCTCTCTCTCTCTCTCTCGCTTTCGGTCGGGTCAGTCTATTTTTAGCCCTCTCTCTCTCTCTCTCTCTCGCCCATTCAAAAAGATCGAAGCCGAAAGGACACGTCGACGTCGCGCGAGTTATTCCACGTGTATATAACGCGCGGAGTGTGCCGTCACGCGGCTACGTCATCGCGGTGTGCGTGGAAATACGTACGTGCATATAGCGGAGGATATGTAGCCTCGGCACGCGAGCCTGAAGCACACGAGGGGACACGACGCGAGGAAGGCGCGTTCACCTTTCGCCGGCGCGCGGTGCACCGAAGGCGCTCCGCACCCTCGAGAGTGAACCGATGCGGGGGTAACGAGGTGCGGGTTATTTGTGGGAGGCGCGGGATTTTTATTGCGCGGAAGGGCTGATTTCGCGGCCTCGTCAATGTAAATAAGCGGGTATTGTGGGAGCGGAGAAGTATGATAGAAGCGAGTTTTTCGGACAGGTTTGCGGTTTGGTTCTAGATTTTTTGATCGCTTTGGAACAGAATTGCGCGATGTGAATAAATTAATTTTGATTAAATTTTAACATGTTTTTATTTAATAATTTATTGATTTAATTTTTTAATGAAGGTAATATAGAACTGAAGTACAAATTAAATACAGTTTGCAAATTTTGTAAGAAATAAAAATTAATTTAAAAAAAAGTTCTATAATAATTATTTTTCCATAAGTCAATAAAGAATTACTATCTCAGAACTTCTTATCGTAATAAATTATTTGCAGGAAAACGGATGCAAAAAAATTGTTAAGAAAACCTTGAATCAATTTACACTATTTTTACTCTTCTAACAAAAACGCCCAATTAAGTATTACAAGAGCGAAGCACTCGAACGCGTCTCTATCCAGCGCACTCGAGCGCAGGAGAATGGCGAAACG
The DNA here is from genome assembly GCA_900474385.1 of Ormyrus pomaceus. Classification (NCBI taxonomy): domain Eukaryota; kingdom Metazoa; phylum Arthropoda; class Insecta; order Hymenoptera; family Ormyridae; genus Ormyrus; species Ormyrus pomaceus. The sequence continues at coordinate 47,348 of UCOM01000657.1, read as the reverse complement.
AGTAAAAGTGCATCCGATTCGAAAGCTTATTTTTCCATCGCCATCACAACACTTTCGAAGACGAGAAACTATATACGAGTCTCACGTGCGCGGAGCGTGTCTATTGCTATACAGCAGCTGAATGGCGGACACGTACCAAGTCCGAAAGATGATTATGCACGAGCTCGTTTTGTTTATTACTGGCGGAGGCATTGCTTCACGGATAACGGGCACGTTTCTTGGCCGATTCGATAAACGCGATATTCCGAATTCTGAGTGTTGCGCATATACCGGCGTTTTTAGGCAAATGCTACCGATGTAAGGGGCCGATATTTCTTTGTACAGCATGTTATTTTTTGGTATTCAGATTGATTCATTTAAATTCAGTTGTATTCAAAGAAGATAGCTTGATTTCAATGTTAAAGGATAAATAAAAGGAGTTTATGAAATATTATTATATGTATATAATTTTATATATTTTCTATAAAAATAAAATATCATTAATATTCTTTATAAATTACGGAAGGTTGCGACTTGTTTATTTTCCATTTCATCAATTTATTGTTGTTTACTTTTAAGGATTTTGGGAAGGGAGAACAATTAATAAACAGAGTGAATTTCTGATGATATAAATTTTTTATTCATTTTTATATGCTGTGAAAATAGTATTACAAAGTGATAATAGTATAAGGATGATTGTGTGATATAGAAATCATTCCTTATGTACAATATAAAATCTTAACAACTAAAAGTCCAGTGCAGAAGATTTTATAATACTTGTTGCTTCTTCTGTATAAGAAACTAAAGGCAACTCTTTTTGCAGTTACGTCCCCATTTATTTTCTAGGTCCCCCTTATGTCGTAATAGAGTAAATAGGATGCATTTTAACGGTCACAACTCGGTCTACCTGGAAAGAAAAAGAAAAATTATTAGATTTCTAAGAACTTAAAAAAAAATAATTTTATTATCTAGTGAAACAATATTTAAGTATTGTTATTTATATCGTACGAACGCAGGTAAAATGGTTTTGACATTAGATACATGTAGAAAATCAAGAATATTATTTTAAAGTGTTATAATGTAATTGAGATTTATAAAATCATTTGCAATTTTTTTGTAACAAAATTTAAACCTTTAAGGTTTTTCTCATTAATGCATAAATTCTTACTTTTATGTAATATAAACAAGTTTTTAACAAATCTTTTTTAGTGAATTTAAAATTTAGGAAGTAAAATATTTCAAGTGACCAGGAACTCGTACGCAAGACAACAAAACAATTATCTCGGACGTTCTTCCCGCACGTATTCACTGGCCGGATGTTAATTGCAAACCATAAAAGTCAAGCTGCAAATAATGATAACGCCGAGAAAAACATCATAAAAAATAATTACAGTTGTTAAGATTTTGTTAAAAAAAGCATTATCCTCAGTCTTACGTAAAGTTTCTTAAAAATAAGAAAATATGAACAGTACTTTAATACAGGATCGAAATATATACATTTATTCTAAGAAACTCTACATCGACTCTTGTAAATATCAAAGTCTCGATAAATCTGTCAATGTTCAAATTTAAAGTAATTCTTAATTTAACTTGAAAAAATATATTAAAACATTACATATAAACTTACATTAAACAGTGTTTTTATTTAATGCTTCTTGAAGTCGCGACCCAATCGCTTCGATTTCCGTTCCTCTCCGTTGAATTCTGCGTATTTGCGCTTTCCTCCCTTGCCCTTCGTGGCCTTCCTGAAGACCTTTAGATCCTTGACCTTCTCTCCGAAATCCTTTCCGTACAGATACTCGTTCGCCTTGCAGGTCTGAACGACGGCTCTCGCTCCCTTCTTCAGTTCCGGCAGCAGAACGGCCTGCCTCGTTTTGGTTATGTTATGATGCGCGTCGAGAATTATTGTCGCCGCCTCGTTCAGCGCGTCTAAAATACTGACAACTTCCTGGTCGTTCTTGAGTTCGGGCTTATTATTCAAATCAGTGATCGCGTGGCCCAAGGCCGTCAGCCCGGTGCCAATTTGATTCTGTTCGTGCAGTTGCAAAGCGTCTCGATTGAGCGCGGCCCCCGTGGCGACAGGTAAGATTTCCTCGTTCATCTTCGGTCCCCTTAGTAACGAGCAATTTCTGCTTACCGGATACTTGTCCAGCAGCTTTTTCTTAGCGTCGGCCGACAGTCCGTTCTGAAGGACCTCCGTCCACTGATCGGCTAAGGTACTGTTTATTTCCGGCCCTTCCGCGGCGGCTTCATTTTGCTGGCCTTGATTTTCAGCGTTTACCTCCTGAACCTCCTGTTCCATCTGCTCCGGGGCGTTCTCGTCGAGCGCAGCCTCGCTTCGTTCTCCATTTTGCCTCTCCGGCGATGCCTCCTGATCAAGGTTAGGCTCACTCTGGGCAAGGAGAATGTACCGACCGTGAGGTCCATTGTCGAACCTTCGGGAGTGGTGATAGCGCCAGTATCGTCCACGATGATGAGGCGGCGGTGGAGGAGGAGAGTGATGGTGTCCATGATGGTGAGGCGGTCCATGAGGATGACGATGATGAGAATGACCTCTGGCGAATGGCGGAGAACAGCTGCGACCGGAGAACGACTGCGACCTCAATAGCTGCCTCGGCGATCCGTGATGGTGGCCGTGAGGGCCGTGCTGACCATGATGTCCACGGTGTCCAGGCGGGGAAGGCGATTTCGAGCTGCTGGAGGAGCTGTCACTGCTGCTGTCGCTACTGCTGCTACTGCTACCTCGATGGTGTGACGCGAAACGCTTGCCGTGCTTATGGTGTCCGCGACGTCCGTGCTTATTATTTTTGCATCTCGAGTGCGATCTGGAGCGCGAAGTACTGTCACTGCTCGTAGACGAGTCACTGTCGCTCAGCGCGATATTGTTGAAGCCGTACTTGTTGAACTTCTTCTCCAGCTTCGCCATTTTCTTCATGATCTTGCGGCCCTTCTTGCCGTGTGGGTGGTCCATCCTCCAGGGATGCTCGTGGTGGTGATGCGGGTGCAGCAGCAGCTTCATTATTTTTTTCGCGCACAGACACGTCCGGAGCTGTCAAGCCGCGAGTACACAATGACGCGTGCTTTGCTATAGTAAGTGCCGCTCTCCGCGGAGGCCAGGCAAGCGGGCGAGATATGCGCGCGCAGAAAACTTGTTTTTGCGCGCTGCTTTCGCTTGGAGGAGTATGGAAGCGGAGGTCGGTCAGTGCTGCTTTATACCTTGCTAGCGGTGATTCATCGCCTGACGAAAATGTGAATTAATGTGGCGCAATCCTGCGACCTTGAACTTTTTTCTCGTTGCGCGATGTTAGGTAAATTTGTGCAATCCTTTTGTTCCTGCTGGAACAGGTATCGTTTGCCTACTTTTCGTCTAATCTCGGAGCTCGGAATAATCGAGCGATACAGAGACGGGCACCTGTTGCACTGATTAAGTCATTTTTCGAATTTATGATTAGTTATGTACTACACATTAAGTCACGTGACTGCGCATAGGGGTTTTTAGCAATTTTAGCAATTTTAACGTTATTATTCCATTTTTTATTTTTCAATTTAAAAAGACAAATAATTATAATATTAATTTTTTATTTCTCTGCATAATCTATGTTTACATTTACGTCTTTATCCCAAAATATTTTATTTGAATGAAAAGAATTTTTTTTTTAGATATAAAAAAAATTTTTTTTTTATACTTATAATTGTAAAAATTAAAGAATCCTATAATAAAAACGAATGTTAATTGATTTTTTATGAAGTTTTCTAATGTTTAGTAAAAAAAGTTATTTTAATCGATTTTATTTATTACAGCAAATATTTTTATTGAACATAATCAATACCACCTAGATACCTAGAATGAAAGTATCCCACAAATGATCTATTTTTTGGCTCTGATGAACTATTAGTTATATTTTTTGGCGAATCCTAAATTAATATAAATTTTTATTTTTGTTATTAAATAGTACACTTTAGTAATGTAATTTGTATTTAATTAAAAATAATAAGCTAAGACTACTCAAAATAGGTCACCTCTGAAAAATTTCAATTTATTCCCATTATGATCGAGTTGAATCTATGTAGATTACAGACGTTTCTCAAATTTAATTTTTTTACAACAATAGAAATATTTGCATTAAATTTAGACAATTTGCTTTTCATTAGTATTTTCGACTTGTGATCTGATTTCGTCTAAGCTATTTTCGTCCAAGGTATATCTTTTCTCTCACTCGCCTTATACTTACTTTTGGTCTTACAGTTTCAGTTTTCATTTAAAGCCCAGCTAAGGTCTAAGGTTGAGTATTGACGATTTTACGTGCACAAACCATCAATCATACATTTATAATAATTAATGATAAACCCGTAATGAGGTAAACGCGAGAAACTCGCAAACCATCTGCAAAACTATTGGCCAATCATCCAAGTTCGGTTAATAGTCGGTAAACGGTTGTTGAAAGTTCGTAAATAAAAAATTACACAATGTTACGCAATGTTTAATTTTATTTTTTAATCAGATTCGTAATCGTTTTTATTATTGAAAATTGTATTACGATGAAACAAAAGGAAAAAAAATTATAATTTTCATTGTTTTTTTATTAAAATTATTAATTAGTACTTTGAATTTAGCAGAATGCCAATTAATTAAAAGATTTTGACAAAATAATTCTTAATATGTAGTTAAAGAATCATTTGTAATATAATTAGAACAGTAAAATTACATGGAATAAAAAATTATTGCATACAATTATAAAAATAGGGCTACGTTATCTTTATTGGCGACATTTTAATTAGACATTCATTTATGTGGATATAGTATTCAACTACTGGATTTTAATTCTTCCTTATTCCGATTTTTTATTTAACCAAATTTTTAACAACCAAATTTGAATCAAAGTAAACTATCCTGCAATAAAAAATTTTAATTCAATTTTTTTACTGTTCGAGAAAAAAGAGTAGTAATGCCCTTCTGTCTTTAAGCTTGTTTTTGCAGACTTAATTTTCAGTAACGAGGTTGACGCTTTAATGATCTTTGTATTTCGGATGATGCCATCAGCATTATAAACATTAGATGATAGCTAATCGTACGACTCCGATTTGAAAAAGAATTTTCATTCTTGATGAACAATCGCTATTTCTAACCGAAATTATATTGTATTTATTCTAAGCAAATCGGCGGAACTCTTCTTTTGTTCCCACACATAATTTAGGTCACTTCCGCATCAAAGAAAATTTCGGCATTATATAATTCAAATTAAGTAATATCTTCATAATTGTTATATTCAGATATTAAATAATAATTAAGAGGTAACATTTGGATAATCAGAATAAATTTCAGCATTTTTAACAAATTTGATTGCAGCTGCTGTTTATTAGCGTACATAAAATTTTGGTTATCAGTAAAAATAAGAATTAACTGAAACTTATCAGGTGACATTAGTCTAGATCTGTTTATTCGTCTAAAAATAGCATCATAACCCTTGCAGATACCAATCAGAAGCACGAACTAAATACGATTTCCACGAAAATTTCAATAATTAATTTTCAATAAGAGCGGCAGCCGATACACTCCTCTCGAGTGCTGTTTATTATTATTTCAACACAAAATAGACATACCATCGAGACAGTGACTAGTCACTATTCCTTATCAGCGCGCATTAACGTGTTCAAACAGCGCCTCCGCGCAATCGTTACGCCAAACAGCCAGCGGTGCAATATATATCTAAAAAAAGCGCAAAAATAGCAATGTTTACGGCCGTAAAACAAATCGATGCCTCCGCGATCATCAGGCGTTTCCAGCTCGGCTCCGCGATTGGAAAATTCTTATCGGGAGGGAAAATCGCGCAAGGCTCGCTCCCATCGCGTGACCCCCCAACTCAGTCGGCGCTCGCCGCTCGAGATTTTCCAGCTACGCGAGAGATGTTCTACGTAAGCTTCGCGTATACCGTTACACCGATACGCGCCGCTAATCTCGCCTGTCTATTTCCGCGCGCCGGACAGATAAAAATAGAGAGGAGGGACAACGGAGCTTTTTGCCAAGTTTCGCTTTGAGGCTTCGCTCGATAAGGATAATGCCCTCGGTGATAAACGGATTCGCTCAGATGATGAAAATTAGCGTTACGTTAGCCGCGACGCGATAAACAGGGAGATAAGATAGCGAAGGTAAGTGCGCAGAATCGACATTGTGCTTGCGCTGCATTTTTAGTTTATCGGGAGGAGATTCCGATGTTTTGAGTGATTTTTCTAGGAAGACTTTTCCCTGATTAGCAAAGAGTATTGGCATTGATGAATTTTTCGTCAATTTCTTTTGTTTTATGTACGGAAGGCGAAAGTGAACTTCAGTAGAAAAGGACGAGTTTGATCAGACGGGCATTGAACAATTTGTCTTTTTTTAAAGATAGTCCTGCCAATTTTCGCAATAATTAATACATACACTTTGTTTATTAATATTTATACTGGAAAGTTAGGTGCAATAAAAGTTTTCCTTTTCTTACAGTGAAGAAATACTCTCGAAATTTTCCATAAGGCTTGTAATGAATAATCGTTAAGAAATTTATTTTCTCCATGTTATTATTCACATTTATTTATAAATTTGTATGAATGATAAGTATTCGCCTTATCTAAACGTATTATATATTATTTATTACACCAATAAATGTTACTTTAGACGCGTGTGAAAGGTTTTACGTATCGGAAAGTCATACGACAGATTTTGATACAATTTCAAAAGAATCGTTTATCGCCCGAGTTGTTCTCATGCTAGAACGATCACATTTATATCTGAAGCACTTTATTACTTTTTTTTTTGCTTCTCAAAGGAACGAGAAATCTACCAAAACATCGTACGATCAAAAAAGATAATATTTTCAGTCAGAAATTTATGTAACATATCTCATGCAAATTTATCAATAAAATTTACGGGTTACGGCGTTCGCTACACTTAATTCTCATTCAACTGTTTATGGATTTATGAAGCGTTTTTTGACAGCGATAACGAATTATAAATACTGTTTTGTAACGTATTTTTATTCATTTACAAAACAAAATTATCAAAGTATTTGTCTTCTGAATACATTTAACCCAATAAACCAAACAATTAAGTCTAGTATAATGAGTATTCAAAGATAAAAAGTAATTTATAGTTTATTTACTTCGGAACTTAATTAACAATAGAATTTTATCTTTCTGGTAATAATCTGATTTATTGAAAATTAGCATACGTAACAGTAATGAAGGCCTTAATTTTCATTTTTCGACATTCCAAGCCACGCTCACTCCCATTTTCCGCAACACCTGCAACATAATCTATCGATTACAAAAAAGCCTTTTTTTTAAATACGTTAGAAAACGTTTCGCCTCGCACGTCCTCCAATCCCAATAAAATTCCGCTCCCTCCGAAAAAGTGCACTCAACCGCTCTTCCAAGAATCCTCTTATCAGGCCCCCGAGCCCGGCAATTCGGCCGCTTCGCCAAAATAACGATCGGGTCATCGGTATAAGCCGGCGGGACATGAATGGGAGGCTTGCGAGAGTTGCGAAAAGGTATAACACGACGGCGCCGGCGGGGCTTTCTTTCGAGTGCGCGCGCGATTGTGACAATGTGTACACACCCGCGCGACGTGCACATCAGGCGGCGAGAGCGTGATCGCCGATTAAGAGCGACGTCAGTCCTCGAGAGAGAGAGAGAGAGAGGCCGCCGCTGGAAAGCGTAGGACGCACTTTTTTTCAAAACAAGCCGCACGTGCCGCCAGCGGGCCCCGATTATACGATGCGGCTGTTGACGCCGTTTTCGTGCGCGTGCCTCTCCTTCGGCTCGGATTTCTATAGGTGCCTAAATAAACAGGATTTCGGCTAGTGCGAGAAACGATGCCGAGGAAACAGCTTGGATTTTCGAGCGCACGTGGCGCGGGGAAGATTGTGCGACGGTGTTTACGCCGTATCGCTTTGAAATGAAGTTTGCGGTGTGCATTATTCAATCAAGCGGTATCAATGACATTTTGAGGCGCAGTTTTTCAGAGCGCGCAGACGGACGGAGCGTTAAATGTTATGACATTGTTGCAGAAATTCAATTTATTTAAGCGTTAACCTAAATACTGCTGTCGAAACTTCGCCGATCGCGGAGGTATTTCCTTGTTTACGACCTTGAAAAACATTTAGTTTTCGCTAACTTTTTTTCGAGGCTTGAGTCAATTAAATGTCAATGCTGTTAAATGCTATATTTATTTAGTTGGGCCGTTAACTTATTTTTTGATAAAAGAGCAAGGTATTTCCGATTATGTTTTGATAAGCGGCTTTGGAAACTTTTGTAAATATTTAATACAAATGTGCGACATTCGTTGATCTTAGAAAATTAAAAATTATCGCAATTTTACCAAATATTTAAAGTGCGCTATGTAACTTTATTTTTCATCCATTAATTGCTATATAAAATTGAATTTGATAATAGAACCTTTCAGTAAACTGTAAAATTCCAGCGATTTTCAGTGAAGTAAAGAGGGATAAAAAAGTTTATAATTATATAATAGGTACAAATTGTGTCCCATTTGAATAAATATTATGAGCGCAGTGCATTATGTAATTTATATTTTTGGGTAAAGATATATTTACATAAACTTTTTATTTTCAAATAATAAAACAATAACGGCATTCTGTGCTTTATTTTTTGAATCTTTTTGTTCCTAAAGGAATTACTTTTTTTCCTAGCTGACTCATTTAATAATTGACAGCAAAGCTTTTAAGCATCTGTTTTTCATATTATTTATCACTATGTTTTTTCCAAACGATCATTGTTTTGAATAAGTTTAAATACAAGGTAATTTCCATTTTGCAAATTGTATTCGAGACAAGAACGTTATTTCTAATGAATACAATTATTATATAAAATAATTGTATAATTTTGTTCTTAATAATACTTACTGTAAAAATATTTGCCTTTTTAATTGCTCTTTATGTGTTTTTTGGCCTACTATAATTTTTTTGCATTTTTCTTTATTGCTATTTTCTTTTCTTTTTTGGTTAATATTTGCCCTACTCATAGTTTTTTTTTAAATTTTACATTTTTAGTTTTTTCTTTTAAATGTTATCCATATAAATATTTATCAAACTGATAAATTTTTATAATAAAAGCAACTCCCATTTTTTAATTCTGGTAACATAAATTTAAAAAAAAAATAAAAAAAAAAACAAAATTTTGATTTACTGTCTTCATTTAGAGCTTCTAAAAATTGGACTATTTTTTGATTATTTTTAAGTTCAGACTTTAAATTCAGACATTATTCAAATCGGTTATCGTTTGACCTAAGACTGTCGACTCGATACTAATTATTATTTGGCTTTGCTGGACCATTTGTAAAATATTTCTTTTAATAGCTGCTTCTGTTGTTATAAAATGTATCTATTTACTAGATACGTATATCTTTGGACCTCTTAATAATTTTCAGTGTTTATTGATATAATACTTCTGAATTAAGTTTTTCTTCAAGTCAGTCGATAATCCTTTTTGAAATACTTCAATCCACTTTTCACTTAACGTTCCAAATGTCTTGAAACCTTCTACAGAATTATCTAAATTAATGATTACCATTTATTTTTCGTAGGAAGAGAATGGATGAAGACGATATTTTTAAACGAAAGAAGGAAATCGATGAGTACGATAGCCTTTACTGTTTTGTATGATGTTCAACCTGTTGAACAATGGCTTCTTCACCTGTTGAATCCGGATGCCGAGGAGGATACTGGCGATTACAAGAGCTATCATTTCGGAAAAGGGAGACAAGGACGATGAGAATTGAGTATTACAAGAAGGAGGCCGAGGTTGTCAATGGTGGAGAGAACATCGATTTTAACGATATTCCTCGCCAATCACGCGCAAATATGCATCACCGTCTTTATTCATCATACTTATAATTTCGATCGAAGAGACGCAAGAAGATCCCAAATGTTTGTTGTGATTTTGTGGTGTTTGCAATTTCTATTTTTTTTGCACCCAGTTAAAGAAAATTCACGTCGGCAGGTGGTATCACTGTTTGTGGAGTCGCTATCGGACGACGCGGTTTAGTCAATATCATCCATCTTCGTTTTATCAAATTCGTTCACTCCAAACTCTTGGATTTCAGCAGAAAAGCAGGTGCTGTACAATTTTAAGTGTTCATTAATTTCAGCGTCGACGTAAACATATTTTAGAATCATTTTTAAGGTAACTTTACTTTTATCAGCGAAATCATACAGAAAATTTGCAATGACTCATATTGCAAGGTTACAGGTTTTCCTTTGTTGTGCAATTTTAACCAACAAATTGAAACATGTCTCGTTCCTGGTACGACGTGTACCAACTTTTATCTGTTTACTTCGCTCGGGATGTTTCGCCCGATGCTTATCGTCGGTTTTTCCACTTAGAGTCCAGCCGGGAAATAAAAATTGCGGCCATTGTTTACGGCTGTAAAACAAATCGATGAGTCGCCGACAGTCTAGTCCTCCAAGCTGAAAAAAAGCCCGATAGTGGGATTAACGAGTCGGAAAATTCCCGGGGCAAAAAGCGACCGAGAGACCGCCGGCAATCAGTAAAAATCGGGTAAACATTGCACTTGCAATCAATGTTGAACAACCGTTTCTGATAGGTCGCCGAGATAGCGATTATGTGTATACATTTTCCGCTAAAACTAGTCTGCAGCGCGCTAATCTCCGTTCACACAGTCGGGAGGCGCACGTGGCGCAGGGTGGGTTTTATCGGCTGGCGCCGCCCGGATAAGAGACGCAAAATAAAAAGGGGCCTGCACTTTTTTGCGTCTCTCGCTCTTTCTTCCGTTTTTTTTTCTTGGCGGACCGGGAGCCGCCTCGGCTCGATAAAAGAGCTCGGCGAGCTCGATGACCATGCCGACTCGTCGCTCGTTATATATGACGAAAATTTGTATTACGTTATGCGCGGCGCTCTGCGATAAATTTCTCGATATGGCCGAATTCGTTCGTTGCGCAAAAAATCGCAAATTTGTTTTCCTTTCAATTCTCCTAACGAGGAAAGAAATATGATGGCTTGTTCTGGTGAACGCGCGGTTTTCGCGTGGAAAAGTACAAATTGAATTAGAAATGAAAGAATTTCCTTTCGACAAGGAGGAGAAGAGCTTAAGTAGCGAGAAAGTGGAAAATTTTCTCGAGCACTTCTCCGCGGCTATCTTTAGGCTAAGTAGATTTATTTACATACGGGTTGCATACAAACAAGCTTTTAAATTTCAATTAAATATTGATTATCTATCCTACCTAAAAGACTGAGCATTTTCTATATGCTGAAAATAGCCTGAGTCAGCGGTGACTCATATTATTCATATTTTACTCCATTAACAATATCTAGTCAGGAATGATGTATTACATAAAACAGCATTTAGTGCTTTGGCACACTACAATTATATAACAAAATGTTTCGTGATGCTTTAATCAACTTTAGCAGTTCAATAGGAAAATATGTCACAATTCTCTGCAAAATACAGTATCTGCAGAAATCGTATATAATAATTGTTCTGTTCCATTTTTCGTGAAAAATGTTTTAAAATACCAAAAAAATTTGAATCAACCGACTGTCGCTCTTTCGTCTTATTATCGGTCTATCAAAATTTTAAATACTTCTCGGCTTTTATAAGCACGCTAATTGTTTGTTAGACCTAAGCATTTCCAAACAATAGATCTACCAGAGATTAGAGAGCGTCATTTCGCTTGTTTGCGCTTGATAAAGTTACAAAATTTCCAACTCCAATAATAAATAAACGTCCCGCCTGATTAATAGTATTTTAGATAACTGAATTTTCGCGCTGCAACTAATAAAATTTCGCGCCAAAGAGCTTCCGCCGATAATTATTCCCGCGACGCCCAATGCAAAGTCCATTATACAATAGCAGCGAAGCTGCGCAAAACCGAAAAATCGCTCGCTCGCGCGAAATCCGTCGGAAAACAAGCTGCTCGACACAGTTCCTCTCCCGGGGGTACAAAGTCCCTCGCTCAACCTCGTGTGTTGCATTATAAATTCGCTGTTTACTCTCTCCTCCCGGATCGCTTATCGATCGGCTTCTCAGCTCAGACGCGGGTAAATCATATCGAGACGAAATTCGCGCGCCGCTGAATGGAGGCCGTGGGGGCGCGAGCTCCCGGCGACTTTCTTCAGAGAGACAATGCCGCGCTGTCTTGTATGCCTATATATATAAACGCGATGTGTGTACACACCCGCGCGCGACGTGCACATCAGCCGGCGGGCTCGTGATCGCCGATTACGAGGCTACAGAGTCGCGCGACGTCGCAAGCGAGCCGCTTCTTCTCTTTTCCCTACCGATTTCTTTTTTTTTTTTTTTTCTTCTTCGCACGAGGATGCTCTTCGTCGACCCAATTATTTATACGGCGACTCGAGGATTCGGGCTAATTTTAGACGGATTCGCGCGGAAATAGAGACGCCGGGCTCGGTGGCGTCGCGAAGAGCCGAGGAAAGTTTATAGGTTCATGTGCTGGGAATGATTCTTCGGGTTATTGCGACGCTTTTTCAGCGGACTATTCGATGCTTGACTATTGAGGGTATCGGGATTGGGTGATTAAAAATAGCGTTTGTTCAATTGAAAGATATTTTTATAAGAGTTCGTTTATATACTGAGAATAAGATTATAGTAAAATGTGTTTTGCGAGCTATTTTTTAAGTGCTTTTATTTGTTAAATGTTTCTAATTATAATGTTTGTTTATACGGTTTAATTTAAAAACTTTTGGTTAGGAAAAGAAAGCGGCAAAAATTTTTCAAAATATTTGGTCATTCTAAAATTAAATGTAAATTTATTGAAAATATTTACATTAAATTGAAAACTATTTATAAATAATATGAATAAATGATATTTTACAATTTTATGCTCGCACAATTTTTAGCTGAAAAATTACGTTCTTTTTTCTGAAATTATTAAAATAAAAAATAATTAAGTTCTTTATAACATATTTATTATTATACTTAAAAAAAAGTCCTGATTAAGATACAATAATTAATTCAAAAGAAAATTTAAAGTCTCTCGGCGTACTTCCGATACGTTGTTTACCGCTTCGTACTTCTCCGAATGCTTACTCTTTAATATGCCTTCGCGTTTCATTCATGCATTCCCCAGTAGTCTTCCACCTCGCTTCTACAAGGCTACACATGCCGAGCCTACGAGCTCTTAATCACGTAATCCAAAATCCCAACCGAAACGCTCAGCCGCTCCTTGAGTCCGCTCTCACAAACGAGGTCGCCCCTTCGCGCAGCTCCTGCGTCGTTCAAGATCAAGGCTAACCCCGCGAAGTCCCAAAAAGTCATAAATTTCCTCTCGCCTAAGAATATCGCGCGTCAGCAGCTTCGAGGGGGCAATTCCAGCCGCGTTTCTAAGCAATATATACATGTTCCGCGATAAAAAAGCCTACGCGTCTGTCGGGGCGATCACGTGAAGGTATGTGCTTCCTCCTCCATCTCTCTGCCTTCGGTTTCGCGCGCGAAACGAGATAAGAGAGTCGGCGGCCTGCGAGGCTGATATGACGTAGCTTAGCGCGCGTAGCCGAGCGGACGCGCGACGCGTGGGAGAAACGGTTTATTACGAGGACGGGCCGTCGGAATTTCTTCATTCGCGCGAGCGATCGCGCGCCTTGCCCATCTCGTGCCTCCGTCTTTGCCGCGGTCGGTCGTTCGTCGGTCTTTCTTGGTTGGGATATTACATATCTGTGTCGTGGAGGAAGAGAACTTTTGTGCCGCTGTTATACTGTTCGATCGCCTCTCTTGTGTTGTTGTCGCGGGTTCTTAATAAAGGCTGTGCGCGGAAAATTCCCGTGCGATTCGTGTGCTTTTTACTAGGCTCTGATAGACGCTTTATCGCCGGCGACCTTGCTGCCTTTACAGTTGAAACATGTCTTTCACAAGCCGCCCGATTGCTGGACTTTCGGTTTCTTAGCATCGTTGGGGTTTCTATGTTTTCGGTCGAGGATAAGGATTGTCGTGATGCCGTTGGATGGAACTTTCTCTTTTACTGCAGCCCTTTTAATGCTTCTTTAATTAGATGTATATTATTACAATATCTATTACAATGCAGGATCAACTGTGTTGAATTGCATTAGAAAAGCAAATTAGTCTTTGGTTATTTATATATAGGTAACATCTCAAAATGCAGTTCAATATGCTTTGACCGAGATTTTTATGGTAATTTTCGGACCATTGAAATTGAAACATAGTCAAAGATAAATTTAGCTATGCAAAAAAAGCGTCATTTGCGTGCATGTCTGTGTATTACCATAGAGGACATTCAAGAATTTTGATTTCACATTCAAATTTTACAATCTATTTTTATCTATTCAAACCTTATTCGTTTTAAAAATATAAATATACAAAAAAATCGATATAAATAAGTTTTAAACGTAGGCATATAGTAATATATCAAACAATTAATTTGCGATGAAAAAGCACGTAGCCTAAACTTGAAATGTTTATCAAACATTAAAATATTGAATCAAAATTGTATCACAAAAAATAATTATTAAAGAACTTAAGGATAAAAAAATTTTAAAATAAAATTAATTTAATGTACAAGTTATTCAGATAAAGGATATGTTTTTAAAATTTTATTCAATTTAGATGTCAAACCATTGACATCTAAATTAGGAGTTAGATATTAGCATTACTGTTTGCTAACTTTTTCAGTTTTTAAAAATTTTTGAAAATATCTCTATAGTGCTTTGTTTTCATCTGTAGAAAAATACCAAAAATAAAAAATAAATAAAATGTTTAAATAGTAAGACTGCAAAATTTAGAAAGATGTTAAGCTAATACAATGTTGTTAACTTTGTCAGTGTACAAATAACAAATAAATAAATTCATTTCTTAAAAATTCCGTAAGACAGGTTTAAGGCAAAGTATTGGCATAAAGAAATTTTGAAGTTATCAAAACTGTATTTGCTAGCTAGTAAGAATTACTTCTAAGGATAAATATTAAGGAATATAACAGCACCTCCGGAAGTTAATGTATTTAAAATATGATAACTGATACTGATTGATTAAAAAATTTTGCTCGTTAGTAATTTTGCTAATTTTACTTTTTATATTTCTTCCCGAACTAATTTTCCTTTAGTTTCTTGCTGCATATTCGATTATTAAAAGACTAACATTTAAACTTTCCGCTAAAATGGTCAGCTATTATACCGATCGTAAAATTCTATTACCGATTATCGATATTGCCGGTAAGGTAGGTAACTATATTGTCATCTTGTGGTATTATACGCGCCAAAATCCCTATATATAATTATTAAATCTCTATATATGTTATATCCGGCGTTAATATAATATACTATATACTGCTACAGCGGCATACTAACGTTCGAACCTTGCTCAAACTGTGAAAAGTGAGGGCGACGTTCCGATGTTCGCGAACACCTGCGAACTTAAAACAAACGTTTTGAGGTTTTAATTAAGTGTTGAGAAAGTAAAGAGTCTCTTTAAAAGATAGAAACTTCAATGATATTACTGAAATTTAGATTGAAACCTGCTTTATCCACAATATAGAAAACGTAAAGTGGACGAAGTAGACGCCGACAAGTGTCAACTTGAAAAAATATTTCATTTACACATAATCAAGAAACATGTACGCTGAAGAAGGTAAATATATAATTTTTTTAGTGTGGAGTTATATTTTTTTGAAAACTTCATTTACGAAATATTTTTATTTTGTAATCTAACCTAAAAATTTAATTCGTAAAAATGTTCTCCTAAGATATAACAATATTTTTTAAAGGTAATACGAAATAAAAAGGAAGGAAAATTACATTTAAAATTAAATAACTGGATTTAAGTAAACTATTTAATTTATTATTAAAACTTGAGTGGCTTAAATTTTAGTTTTGAAAAGAGATAAAATAAAATCTTTGAAACACTGACATAAATAATAATCTCTTTCTTTAATTTTTATCACGTTAAAAGAAGAAATTTTGGAAAGCTTGGCCCATTAAAAACTTTACAAATCAAATTATAATATTACTTTTAAATTATAATACTGCTTTCATTAAAGTCCATATATTTATGATCTTAAACCTAATGTATTTATGTATTATAACCTAATCTAAAATTGTATTGTTGCTACAATTAAAATTAAATTTATTTATATATATATATTTTAGATCAATATGAAGATGAAGATGCAGAGGAAATCTCATCCAAGCTGTGGCAGGAAGCCTGCTGGATTGTTATTAATGCCTACTTTGATGAAAAAGGTCTGGTACGGCAGCAACTCGATAGTTTTGATGAATTCATTGAAATGTCAGTCCAGCGCATTGTGGAAGACTCACCACAGATTGATCTACAAGCTGAGGCTCAACACACAACGGGTGAAATTGAAAACCCTGTAAGGCATTTAGTCAAATTTGAACAGATTTACTTGTCTAAACCTACTCATTGGGAGAAAGATGGAGCACCTTCACCTATGATGCCCAATGAAGCTAGACTTAGGAATTTAACTTATTCTGCACCTCTTTATGTAGATATTACTAAAACAATTGTAAAAGATAATGAAGAACCAGTAGGTAAGTATCATATTCTATTTTGCATAACAGTTATTCAGAAAATAATAATTTCATTAACTAATTTTAATATTATAACTTTCAGAAACACAACATCAAAAGACATTTATTGGAAAAATTCCTATCATGTTACGCTCAAAATATTGTCTACTTGCTGGATTGTCAGATCGTGATTTAACAGAATTGAATGAATGTCCACTAGATCCTGGTGGTTATTTTATTATTAATGGGTCAGAGAAGGTACGAGAATAATACTTTGTTAAGTAAATAACTAATATCTAATAAATAAGTAATTTTATTTTAATAGGTCTTGATTGCTCAAGAGAAAATGGCAACTAACACTGTATATGTCTTTAGCATGAAAGATAGCAAGTATGCTTATAAATGTGAAATTAGATCATGTTTGGAACATAGTTCTCGACCTACTTCGACATTGTGGATTAACATGTTGGCAAAAAGTGGAGCTGTAAGTACCAAATGCAAATACATTTATTTACATTATACACATTACATTACTAAAATTTACTCTTTTATGATGTTTACAGAATATGAAGAAATCAGCTATTGGTCAACGTATCATTGCTGTTCTTCCTTATATTAGACAAGAAATTCCTATTATGATTGTATTCCGAGCCCTTGGTTTTGTAGCTGATCGTGATATTTTAGAACATATTATTTATGATTTCGATGATCCAGAGATGATGGAAATGGTAAAACCATCTTTGGATGAAGCTTTCGTCATTCAAGAACAGAATATTGCATTAAACTTTATTGGTACTCGTGGTGCAAAACCTGGCGTTACCAAAGAAAAACGTATCAAATATGCAAAAGAAATTTTACAGAAAGAAATGTTACCCCACGTTGGTATTAGTTATTTTTGTGAGACAAAAAAAGCTTATTTCCTTGGATATATGGTTCACAGATTACTCTCTGCTTCTCTTGGACGGAGAGAGTTGGACGATCGTGATCATTACGGAAATAAGCGTCTTGATTTGGCTGGACCGTTATTGGCATTTTTATTCCGCGGCTTATTTAAAAATCTAATGAAAGAAGTTAGAATGTATGCACAAAAATTCATTGACAGAGGAAAAGACTTTAATCTTGAGCTTGCAATAAAAACAAGAATCATCACAGACGGTTTGAGGTATTCTTTGGCTACTGGTAACTGGGGTGATCAGAAGAAAGCTCATTTGGCTCGAGCTGGAGTATCTCAGGTGTTGAACAGATTGACATTTGCCTCAACATTGTCTCACTTGAGGCGCGTGAATTCACCGATTGGTCGTGACGGTAAATTAGCCAAACCTCGTCAACTTCACAACACACTTTGGGGCATGTTATGTCCTGCCGAAACTCCCGAAGGTGCCGCTGTCGGTTTAGTAAAAAATTTAGCCCTTATGGCCTACATTAGTGTCGGTTCGCAACCTTCGCCCATTCTTGAGTTCTTGGAGGAGTGGTCCATGGAAAACTTGGAAGAAATTGCTCCTAGTGCTATTGCTGATGCCACCAAAATTTTCGTCAACGGTTGCTGGGTCGGTATTCACAGAGATCCTGACCAGCTGATGGCTACGCTTAGAAAATTGAGAAGGCAGATGGACATTATTGTATCTGAAGTATCGATGATTAGAGATATTCGTGATCGTGAAATTAGGATTTACACAGACGCTGGTAGAATTAGTAGGCCACTTTTAATTGTAGAAAATCAGCAATTGCTACTTAAAAAACGTCATATTGATATGTTGAAAGACAGAGACTACAATAATGATGGGTAAGATAAACTTCTTTCACTTCAGAATACATTTCTCAAAATGCAAACAATAGTTATTTTTAATGAAAATATTGTTATAGATGGCAAGAACTTGTTGCTAGTGGAGTGGTTGAGTACATTGACACACTTGAGGAAGAGACTGTTATGATTGCTATGTCACCCGATGATTTAAGGCAGGAAAAAGAATATGCTTATTGTACAACTTACACGCACTGTGAAATTCATCCTGCTATGATTTTGGGTGTATGTGCATCTATTATTCCTTTCCCCGATCACAACCAAAGTCCTAGGAATACCTATCAAGTAAGATATTATCTTTTACTTTTTTTGTTTGTTTTCATTTTTTAATACTATATTTTAAAATCAACTAAGACTTGTTCAATAAAAAAAATGGATTCAAAACAAATGAAATATTTAAAAACGTAAATTTATAACAGTATAATAATAAAAATTATGCTTCCAGAGTGCTATGGGTAAACAAGCCATGGGTGTTTACATCACCAACTTCCACGTACGGATGGACACACTTGCACACGTCTTATATTATCCGCACAAACCACTTGTAACTACCAGATCTATGGAATATTTAAGGTTCAGAGAATTGCCTGCTGGTATCAACAGTATTGTTGCTATTTTGTGTTACACTGGTTACAACCAGGAAGATAGTGTTATCTTGAATGCCAGTGCTGTAGAACGAGGTTTCTTCAGATCAGTTTTCTATCGTTCCTACAAGGATTCTGAAACAAAGAAGTTCGGAGACGCTGAAGAACAATTTGAAAAACCCTCGAGGCAAACTTGCCAAGGAATGCGTAATGCACTTTACGACAAACTGGATGACGATGGTATTATCGCTCCTGGTATTCGTGTGTCTGGAGATGATGTGGTTATCGGTAAAACGATGACTTTACCGGAGAATGATGATGAGGTAAGATAATGTTTTTAATTAAAATATTTTAAAAAGTATCTCGTGTATAAAACATTTTCTACAGTAAAATTGCCTTTTTGAATTTGTTAATACGAAAATTAAAATTTTTATTATGATTTCTAGTTGGATATGACAACAAAACGTTATACAAAACGAGATGCCTCAACATTCTTACGTAACAGTGAAACTGGTATCGTAGATCAGGTCATGTTAACGTTGAACAGCGAGGGCTACAAATTTTGTAAAATTCGTGTACGCAGTGTACGTATTCCACAAATCGGTGACAAGTTTGCCTCTAGGCACGGACAGAAAGGTACATGCGGTATTCAATATCGTCAAGAAGATATGCCCTTCTCTTGCGAAGGCATTACGCCTGATATCATCATCAATCCCCACGCCATTCCGTCTCGTATGACAATTGGTCACTTGATCGAGTGTATTCAAGGAAAAGTTTCCTCGAACAAAGGTGAAATTGGTGATGCTACGCCTTTCAACGATGCTGTCAACGTACAAAAAATTTCGTCGCTCTTGCTGGAGTACGGATATCAATTGAGAGGCAATGAAGTTATGTACAATGGTCACACAGGTCGCAAAATCAATGCCCAAGTTTTCTTAGGTCCTACATATTACCAGCGTCTAAAGCACATGGTGGATGATAAAATTCACAGTCGAGCCAGAGGCCCTGTACAGATTTTAGTGAGACAACCTATGGAGGGTAGGGCGAGGTTAGTAAACTTATTTTTATGAGAATTTTAACACTTGTATAGCACTGTATAAAATGTGCTTTATCGCACTATTTTTAATTCGAAAAATGGCACTTTTCAATAAAATTCACTTACAGTACTTTCTATGAACTATATCAAAAAAGTATCATTTTTTACGAATTAAAAACATAGCAATAGAGCAAATTATCCGCACAGTGTATCGGAAAATATATAACTCCTGCGTACGTTTTATACACTCGCATGCGCGATCAACCTTATTTTTCGCACTTGTTGTATAATATATTATTGTTTGCAGAGACGGAGGCTTGCGTTTCGGAGAAATGGAGCGTGATTGCCAAATTAGTCACGGAGCTGCTCAATTTTTGCGAGAGCGTTTGTTTGAAGTTTCCGATCCATATAGAATACACGTTTGCAACTTCTGTGGTTTAATTGCTATTGCAAATCTGAGAAATAATACTTTTGAATGTAAGGGTTGTAAAAATAAGACTCAAATATCGCAAGTTAGGTTGCCTTATGCGGCGAAACTTTTATTCCAAGAATTAATGGCAATGAATATTGCACCTAGACTTATGGTTACGTAAAAAGCATTTTATAACCTTTTATATTTTATTTAAGCTTGAACATTATGATATTTGTAATGATTTAGACATTTTTTGAAATATACACAAAATTATAAATAAGTAAGCAAAAGAATTTCATTTATTACATTTCTAATTTCCTTTTAAATAAATGTATTAATAAAATTTGTGTTCCTTTTTTAGTTTGTATTAATTTTAAAAAATTTTTTCTAGTTTACTAGTCTTCTGAAAAAAATTCTAAATTTTATCAAAAGAGGAATCTTAAATTATTTAATTTATAAATGAAAAATTTGTATTTATATACTTTAATAAATTCTGCAGTTCAATAATGTTTTCCTAATTTTTTTATACGATAAATAAAATGATACAAAATAACAATTTTATCACAAAAAATAAATATAAATAAAATAATTACTTTTTTAACAAACTAAAAATTAAATCATTCACGGCACATATTATTTCAAATTATTTTAAAATAAAATATGCAAAAATTTTCTTGAGTTTCTTCTTTGTAAAATTACGCAATCACACGTTTTACGTAGATAATAAAAATATTTTTATTGCATAATGATTTTAAATCAAGAATACGATTTTTAAAATTATTGAACAAAAGTTAAATCAATCGCAAGATGCACGTCATTGCAGACACTTGTTTTAAAAACTGCGGTAGCTACCGTCGATAGGAAACGATTGAAAGAAGAGGTAGGAGAAGTTGCAGTTAAGCACGTACATGAATGAATAATCTGCGTTCTTATCAAAATAACAACAATTTCTGATTACTTACTGAAAGCAAACTATTTATAACGTTAAAGGCAGATTAAATTAAAAAAGTATTGTACCGCTCATTTGGATTAAGTTAATAAGAAATGCATTTCAAACTCTCAAGAAAGAAAAATTATTCAATTGTACCTACAGCAAAATACGTTTGAAATACCGGGAATCTAATTAGTAGAATTTAAAAATTCCTAAAACAGATTATTGTAAAATAAACATGTTACAAATATACTTTAGAATTAATAAATATTTTAAAACTTAATTATAATTTGCAATTAGTCTTAGAGAATTGCAACCTGAATTGCAATTGCGCTAATAAAATTAAAAAAGAAGAGGTCTTTGCTTAGCGACGGCAAGAAGCATATGTTCATAAAAATCTATTCCTCGTTCACTTTGCCAATACACTAACTGGCCTAATTCTCTGATATCGAGTTGTGATCGAATTTTGTAGAATTCGAACAAGACTTAAACATGTGTTTTTGATATTTTAATCTGATTATTTGAATTTGTATAAATTTTCCTTTTCAAATTTAATTAAAAATTTAATAATTTTGAACAATGAAATATAGATTATAATTATAATTTATTTATTTTGTTTTAAAATTATTTCAAGACAATAAATTATTGTTACTTTTTTAATGTTAATTTGACTCTAATATGCTACCTGAATAGATACCTTTCTATTAGGTACGAATGTCATTTAAAAGTGTGCCTGACCACATCTAGTTCTATCTACTTACGTAATCTAAAGGTTTCATATTAAGAAATGAAGTTCACTAATATTTTTTCACATATTTAAAACTCGGGTTAAACAGAATCTTTATACTATTTTTTTGTTTCAATTCATTTCTTTAAAAATTTAATAATTAATAAAAATTTATATCGATAACTAACAATCGATAACTGATGAAACGGCTTTGAAAAATAAGACTTGATTATCTGTCAACAAATTAGAATTTTTTAAGAACTCTAAAAAATAAGTTATATTCCAAAAACTTAACTATCAATTATTTTAATATTTAGTTTAAGATAATTGTAGATTTTTTTCTAAGTTTATTTTCGATTCAAGAATAAAAGTTTAAAAATTATTATAATATTACTGATATTTGTTAAATGAATGTTATTGATATTTGGTTATTATTAGGTCACTTACTTAACTTCTATATGTTGCTTTACTACGATTTTACAGTAATTGAGATTTGAATTTTTATTTGTATTTATCTAATAGGCAACGAGTTCCTGCACATATTTGAATAAATCAGTTTTCAACTTTTAGAGGACCAACTGGGAGATTTGAACCAAGTGGTTATGGGTTAAATAATAACGTTATAAAAGTTTTTATAGAAACGAATACGAGTTTTTCGAAGCAAAATAAAAAGAAATAAAATTAAAAAAATTATACTTATTATCAAAACACTAGTAAATGTGTAGATGATAAAATAAATAATGCGATTTCATTGCGCCAGAAATAAGATTTTTTAAATAAAGATTGCATGTTATCATTAATTAATTTGCCCATTAAACCTTATAAGTTTTGATATATACTTACTTATAATTAGAATGTTACGGAGGAAACCTTACTTTATTCGTCAGTGTTTTATAAGCGCTTTTATATAGTTATAGACATTTTTATTATACTAATCAATCAGCAAAACGAGAACAAAACTGAATACCGACAAATTATATACATTTTAGTCAATTTTGTTATTTCTTGGTTATCTTTAAAAAGTGACAAAAAAAACCCAAGCAACCGTTCACCAAAAAAATGTTTACCCGAATTAAAAAATGTATACCTACAACACTTAATTAACATTAGGCTCTCTTTTTTTTTTTATTAAAAAAAATTCCTTCCTCTATTTCCCAGAGCGTCGAAACTTCCACGAAGCCGACGCTCGTCCTTCCGCAAAAGCGGCCCGCAGCAGGTAGGAAGTCCCTGCAAGAGCGGCTCTCTCCCCTCATCTGCTCTCGGCTCTCGAGAAGCCGGCGTGCATCCCGCGCTCGCCGCTGCTCCCCGTCGACCAATCCCCACCTCCGCGGGGCGGCTGACGTCAGGTCACGTGGGAGCTCGGTGGGCGTCCCCGCTCCCTCTTTTTCAAACTCCCCGCGCGCTGCTGCCACCGCCGCCGCCGCCGCCGCCGCTCTGCGTGCGCGGCCGGTATTGCGCCCGGGTGGGGGTGTTTGGCCAGTGCGCCGCGAGTTTGTTTAGTTGCCCGCTGACAGCGGCCGCGAGACGACGAGGTGTGCTGTGTCCGCGCGTCGCTCCTCTCTCTCTCTCTCTCTTTCTCTCTCTCTGTTTCCGACTCGCTCTCGACTCGACGAGCAGCCCGGCTTCTCTCTTTCCAAAGACAACGGACGCGACTCTGTGCTACCGCGTTGTAAGTGTGCTACCAGGCAGTAATTCTCTCTCTCTCTCTCGTGGCCTCGATTTAGCCGCCGTCGCCTTCGCTGCTGGATCTCCTCGTGCCGCCGTCCCCGCGGAGATGTCCGAGCCGGCTCCCGTGTCCCGCTGGTGATGGCTGCTGCACCGAGCAGAGGATGTCGCGCCGCAAGCAGAGCAACCCGAAGCCGCTAAAACGTGAGTACCTGTGCCCGCACTGCATGCGGAGAGAGAGCTTTGGCGCTCGAGTTTCCCGCCTAAAAGCGGTCAGCTGACTTTTCGAGAGAGAGAGCTTGACGCGAGTCACGTGGCCGGCTTTCACGCGGCGCCTCTCTCGGCTCCCGCCGCTGCGTTATATTACACTTTCTCGCGGGTATTTGCTCGCCGAAGAGAGGCTCCGCTTTTGTCAATGTTTGCCGTCGACATTGTTCGACTTATCGTGTATGCTTGTATAACGCGCGCGCCGCTATTTGGCTTTCCTCGCGGAGAGATAAAGGGGTATGGGCGAGCTATTCGAAACTGCGGAGAAACCCCCCGATGGATCGGAGGCCCGATTGATACGTCAGCTATCGCCGGCCGCCTGTAATTAATCTAATCAATTGATGGACTTTTCGGGTAAATTCAAATGAGCCTTCGAATACGGCGGGGAAACCGGTTTTTAATCGCTCTTAAAAAACAAAAAAACAAAAAACAAAAAAAAAAGCGCAGAGCCTACGCTCATGAGCCGATCGCCAGATTGCATTATTAATATTAGTTATTGTATTCGAGCGCGCGAGCGGCGATAAAAGTGCGATAAGCCGGTAAGTGCACCTATATAAGCCGGCGACGACTCTGTCCCCGCTCAATCCCGGACTCGCAACTATCGAGGAATCCCCGAAATGTCTGAACCGCCGGAGTGGCTTATCGACGCCGAGTGAATATATTAAACGTGACTTATTAAGAGAATCCGGCGGTTATTGGTGGCTTTATCTGCCCGAAAAATGTCGGGTTCGTTCGTAAACTATCGAATATATATATGTATACCGTCGTCAATTAACGCAACAGCTTCATACACCGAGGCTGAAAATAATACATGCATAAAAGGCCGGCGTCGCGCCGCGACGCGGTCGACGGTGAAAATTTGCGAAGTAATCGCTAATTTTAATGTAAATACGAAAAAGTCCCCGATTAGATAAAAGCTAGCGCGAATCCAACCTCCCGGTCGAGCCTCGCGCGGGACGTTATCGGGCGTCCGCTAGTAGAGAAAAAAAAAAAAAGAAAGAAAAAGAACAGCGCGATAACGGCAAATTTCCATTAGCCCGGTCTCTATTATCCCCGCACGCAGCGCTTCGATTTTTGCCACCTGTGTAAATTCGCGGCCGGGCGCGCGATAGGATCGACGCGGAAGAAAGAGGGAGGGAGGGAGAGAGGGGTAAAAAAAAAGAGCCCAAGGAGCGATAAAATTGTCCATTTGCGTCGGAGGAGGGCCGGGGAGGAGCCTTTTATTACTGGCGCGAGATAAGCGGGGCGAAAAGTTTGCCGCGCCACGTGGAGGAATCGGCGATCTACGAGCGTGACGGGAGCGGCGATATGAATTCCTTATCGGCGCGGAGCTCCTTTTCGAAGCGGGGCTCCCTCTCTCTCTCTCGCTCTCTGTCTAGCTTTGTTTCGCGCGCGACCGAGGGAGAAAGTTTGCACGGCAAAAGTGTACACCGGCCGGCCGCCGCCGCCGCCGTCGTGGCGATAGCGTTAATTAACGGATTATCGTCGCGCAAAATTTTCTCGCTTAGCCCGTTGGAGCGTCGGGCTGACGCTCCCGATAAGCTGCGTGCAGTTTGCAGACTTTTTGCCGGGAGACGGATTGCCGAGGGTTTCGGGAAGGATCGGCTGTCTTTTGGGCTGTCCTGCGTTATATGACACTGTGAGTCAATGAAAGACGTATCGTTTTTGTAGATTATAAGGTCAAGGTTGCAAGGTTTAGTCGGCTAATAGGTGAACGGGTTTGTAAAAGGAGTTTATTTGCATTTTCGTGCTGTATTCACTGAAATTTTACTGAAATTATATGAGTATTGTTTTATCGCAACTTGGTTTTCGCGATTATATAGTTCATGTAAATAATAACTTGAAATGATTAAAAATGTATAAATAGTTTTCTGTTTTGTATGTATACATACAAGTTTTATTTTTCAGCAATTATTTTTAATCTACATTACAATTAAATTTGAGTAAACCATAGTTATAATAAAACATTATCTTCATTACGAAAGTAAAATAATAATTATACGAGAAAGTTAATATTTAAAACGAAAATCTTAGCGAAAACAAATAAAAAAAAGTTCATTACAACGCGGAGAGATAAGTGTATATGCAATAGCTCGTATCGCGTTCGATTGAACTTTACGGATGAAAATTTGAGATAACGGTAATTACCGTTGATTGTTTAAAGCTATTGTACACTATATATAGATACCTTTGATTAAGACTTCGAAAACATTATCTCGACTAAGAAATCAATAATCATAAAGTGCTACTTCATTATAAGTTGAGCTGTTAATTTTTAACAGCCTAAAATAAATTTGGTTAACGATAAAACTTATCATTCTGTACGCAAAGCCATTTTCCTTATCGAGAGAGCCTCTATACGAAACGATGTCAATCTCATTAAACTAATATTTAATTACCGTAGCTCAAATATTTGCCCAATCCAGAGCTGCTCGCCGCAAATTCGCTTGGAGAGCTCGCCGAAACTCCCGAAAAAAAATCTGCCGACAAATAAACGACCCGCCGCGCCGTTTAGACGCCGTTTCAAGGCGTACAAAGCGGCGCGCCGTAAAAGGCCTCACGACCTCCTAATCAACGCATCCATTTCCCCGGCACTTGGCGCATAAGCGGCATGAAAACGCGACGCTAATGACGCTTCGGGGCCATCTTACGGCCGCTTCCCCCGGCCGGGATAAGGGACGTCCCGCTGCGGAGCCCCGCGGAGCCTCCGATCGTCAAATTAATAAGCGATGATTTTATAGAATGCCCCGCGTTCCCGGGCAAATATCTCCGCACACCATCATCGCTTGCTCTCTCTCTTTCTTTCTCTCGCCCCTCCCCCGTCCTCTCGCGGACGAGCATCGCGCGCGCTGCTCCTCCTTTATCCCATTTCCATCCCGACGAGGTGTTCGCGCCTCTCTCTCCTTTTTTCTCGATGAGATTGGAGATTTTTGGCTGATTAAAGGCCGCTCTGCCCTGGTTTTGCTCTCTCTCTCTCTCTCTGTCTCTGCCGGCTGGTTTTAATGAGGGACCGTTTGCGGTAAAGCTTCCATTTATACGTTAATCGGGACTTTATTGGCGGTGCTTAACGTTGTCGTACAATTGGTTAAAATACAGGCGCAGTTATTGACACTGATTTTTATTGCGGTATACGGGTTGTAGCCGAAAAGTTATATGCCTGGCGTTCGCCAAAATATCCTTCGCGTATACACGAATTTCGAGCGCAATATCGTGTGCAGCCTAATAAAAAACTGGAAGCGGATAATGAAATTTTAATTCAGCGCTTTTATCAGATCGCTCGAAACATAGTTGCGGCAAATGCGCGGAGTGCACTTAGGGCGGAGAGAGAAAAAGGTTGTATATAGCTCGCCTTACAAACGAACGAAAAGGCGCGTTGTAAAGGCCGGCGCTTTAAAATCAAGTTATTTACCGAGGGAATACATACCTGACACGAGAATGCTGTAATGCCGCGTAAACGGCGGTATTACTTGAAAACCGGCCGATCATTTCCTCTCCGCCGCCGCCGCCGCCGCTCCGCTCGGCTCGCGCAATATCAAAAATCAGCGGCGTTCGCTCTGTCTGAGTGAGAGAGAGAGAGAAGCTCTCGGCGCGCCGCGCAAAATGTAAAAGTCGCCCGCTCAATCAAGCCTCTCTCTCTCTCGAGAGAGAGACTCGACGGAGAAAGGTGGAAGGAAACGCACTCGCGGCGCATATCTCGGAACTCGGAGAGCTCAGCGTCGTGACTGGGTCGGATCTCTTATGCCGATTCGCTCAATTACAAGCGGCAGCAGGCAGCGGTCCCTTGTAAAATCGCCGCGTGCGCTAATCTCCCCCGCACATCCATCCTTTGCTTAAAAAAAAGCGTAAAAAAGGAGCTCCTCTCTCCCTCTCTTTCTCTCTCTCTCTCTCTCTCTCTCTCCGCGAAACAAAAGAAAAGAGGCCCCGGACCCGAGAGAGCGAGAGCAAAGAGACAAAAGCGAGCGGCGAAATCGCAAATCGTGCCGGCAATATCAGTGTCGATCGGCGGCTCGCGGAAAAGGAGAGGCAGCTGCTGCTCCCTGCTCCGGGTGACGCGAAAGGAGAGAGAGAGAGAGAGAGGAGAGGAGCAGCGCCTTATCTCCCGGCGGCGCGTACGCCGGTCACTTATTCCGCGGGCGCGCAAACGCACATGAATCCGAACGCCCGGCGACTATCGGGCCCGCTGAATCTCGCCTAGTTAGGCGAGTCCGAGAGGGAGCCGCGGCCAGAGCCGATCGGACGACGATTCGACCGCCCGAGCGTTTGTCCTCGCACGTGTTCATTCGCCGCCGCCGCCGCCGCCGCCGCCGCCGCCGCCGCCGCTGTAGGCATAGGCCCAACCTGGCTGCTTCTTCATTCTCCGCGCGGCTTCATCTTTCGCGAGCTGCATAGAGTGTACAGGCTCGTTGGGAATTACGCTGGTTTTTTTTTTTAGAGTTTTCAAGAGGCGACGATTGAACGAGCTCGCGGACTCGATATATACGTAGCAAAAGCTTGGAAGCGTTAAAATATTTAAAACGATAAGCCGGCGATAGGAGGCGGAAGGAATAATTATATTGAACCGGTTAATAATAATAGAGTCCGGATGAATCATCGAATCCACATTCTTTGGTAATCTCGAAAAAAAAATGCGGAAGTCGCGCAAAGTACTTTCATTGAAATATACCGGGGCACAACGTTAAACGACGAAGCCCGCCTTGCGCGGTATCGGATGAGCGAGAGCGCACTCGCCTACCAGAATTATCATCAGCCTCTCTCGCCGAAACAAAACGCCAGGAATCTTTTCAATTAAAAAAAACTCGGCGGATTCTCGGCGTTAAATTTATTAGGACCGAAGATAAGGAGGGGGTGACGGCGGCGGTGGTGGGGTGCGCGATACCGCTCGCGAGAGGCTCGCCGCGGCCTCATAAATACACGCGAAGAGGGAAGAAGACGCCGAGGGAGAGAGGAGGAGGAGGAGGAGGAGGGGGAGAAGAGAGGAGCCGCTTCGCTCCGCGCGGAGGGAGAGCCGCGAGAGCGAAGGGCGAGCCTACAAATTGCTACAGCGCATTGTGGTGTCACTCCAGCTTGCCACGACACGGTCCTGGCATCGCCGGAATGGTGTCTGTACACTCGCTCTCTCTCCTCCTCCTCCTCCTGCCGTTCGCGCAGCCTCCGATTCTCTCCCTCGATCTGCGCCCGAGAGAGAGAGAGAGCTGCCTTTTTCTTTCCTCCTCCTCCTCCTCCTCCTCCTCCTCCTTCGGTTCGTATACGTATATACCGACTTGGCTATCGGTAGCTCTCTTCGGTAGATCGAGCAGCCTGCATTTTCTTTGTTCGCTGTGTGAGGCCTCTCTCTTTCTTGCGAGCTCTCTCGCTTCTTCGTATTGTCTATCTGCGAGAGATGCCCCTCTTTTTTTTCCTCGTTTCGCTCTTGTTTCGGATCGAACAGATTCCGAGGGAGATTCGTGTTTTGTGGCCGCCGCCGATGTTATAAGGTGCAAATTGCCGGGGAACTATATACGAGGGGGATTCCGTTTTGGCGTTTTGCTCTTTGGACGTTGGTCTTTTTTTTTTTTAAAGTGGTTCGACGCCCGGTGGTTGTAATCTGCGAGATGAGGAAAAATATGAGGAGATCGCGATTCCAAAAATAGCCTTTATCAGGCTTTTTTTTAATGTTTTCGACTCGTCGGCTTTTCTAGAATTTGATAAGATTGATATTTAAATCGATGATTAGTTCAATTAAGTCGCCAGCGCGCACTTTGATGGCAGAACTTGATACTTCGCTCGAGTAAAACGCTACGAGCTCTCGTAGAAGTCTACCAGAAAAATACGCTAAAAGGGCCGTTCTCTGCACTCGGCAAGTTACTCCCGGCGACACCTTTTCGGCCGCTGATTCCCATCCCCTTAATTCCGTAAAAACTCGCGGGCTCGCGCCAAAGGCCCCGGCGAACAAAGATCCATTGACAGCCGGCTGGTGGAACCGCGGCGGCTCTCGCTCGATATAACGGGCATCGAAAACATTCGACGTCGCGGCGCGCGCGCGCGGGGCAGAGGGAATCGCGCGCGCGAGCTGCACGTGCAAAAAGCCGCGAGCGGAGAGGAGACTCGCTCTCTGCACGATCCAGATAGCGTATCGCTCGGCATTTCGAGTGAATATTAGCGTAATGAGCCGATAGCGGACCGATACCGGTGTCCTCTCCCTCTCGCCGCCGCCGCCGCCGCCGCCGCCGCTCTCCGCGATTTTGAACCCGCGCGCGCGCTGCTCGAAAAAGCGCGCTTCATACACTGTTCGGGCAGCGACGATCTCTATCGCGCGGGCTGCCTTTTTTTATCGGGCAAAGCTGCCGAGCCTATCGTCACGTCCAGCTCTCTCTCTCTCTCTCTCTCTTGTGACTTTGACGTTGTTGCGCTTTTGTGCTCTCCCGCCGGCGCGTTCTCCCCCCGCTCCGTTTTGCGCGGTTTTTTCATGCCTGCAGATCTGCACCGGCGGGATTTTGATGATAGTTTTATTGCCGGCCTGGATGAGTTGTTTCTCGCGCGGGAGATTTCCCAAGTATAAGCGTGCTTTTAGCGTTTATATGATTTTTTTGATCGCCGCTCGCTCGTTTAAATGATTGCCGGCGAATTTTTGGGAGCTGCGTTTTTTGCGTCCGATTATATTGTGGCGGATGAATTTGTCAGTTTTGCGCAATTTTCGCCGACTGCATTTTCAGTCATTAATTAAGATTGGATCGGGTTGTTATTAATGCGGCTATCGGCGAAACTCCAATAATCAAAATTGATTATTGAGAATCACAGTATTTTATATTTATATCAATTAATCGCGCTGAATTAACGATAATTTAATAATTAAACTGTTACGTATACGTAAAATGCTTAAAAATCCATTAGAACAACTTTTGCTAAATGTCCTCAATTCGTACAAACCTCAAAACTAATATACCTACAGTGGAGTTTCTTTGTTATATCTTTAAATAATATATTTGCATGGCTACGGACTTCTTCTTAAACGAGGCATAATTACTTAGGCAACAGCTGGTCCGTTTTACCCGAGCTTTTACAGCCTACACCTACTCCCAGCAGCCCCAACTGAACCAATAGACAAATCGCATTAATTAAGGAAGACAATATCGATGGCGACGAGACACCTCGGGCCCAGAAAAGGAGCCAGCGGCGTTCTCAGCTCGGAACCCGTATTTCGGGTGCTGCCCCGGCGCCATCGCGCATTGTTCCGAGGCGCGCGCGAGATTGTTAGAAGAGCCCGAGCAAAGTTGGGGTCTGCGTTCGCTCAAAACTCGGCTCCGAGATAAAAGCGCCGACGGCGGTGGCGGCGGCTCTCGATTTCGGGGCTAAGGACGCCTTTGCACTTCGGAGCACCGACTCTTTTGAATTTCTCGGCCGGGGACCGGAGTCGGATTGGACCCGGGGATTGACAGTTTTGCGGCTCTCCGCGAGAGCTGAGATTCTTATCTGTTGTGACTTTGTGCGTGGTTTTCGAGTTATATTAAACGTTATCGAATCATCTGTTTGGAAATGAGCTGGTAAGATCGAGGCTGATGATGCTGGGTTATCGGGATTTTTTTTTACGCTCGTTATTGGGAAACTAATACGTAAATATATTTTCGTCGTGTGTAACATCAGATAATTTGTATGAAACTCGCTTCTCTAATCTGCTTTCCAAGAGAATCGTGAAATTCTATGGTGCGTGTTAGATAAATCAATATATTGGGACATTAATTCTTACACTACAATCGCCCATTCAAAAAGTTACTTACACTGATATTTTAATCAACTATTAAAAAAAAAGCGCAATCAAAATGTTTAAATAACATTAAACGGCGCAAAAGCGCGTATACGCGAGCATTATATACGAATCGCGGGCAAGATTGATTGCGCTTACACGGAATATGAAAAGCAAAGAAACTTCCTATTCGGCTTAATCAGATCCGATGCGTATCGGAATTTATTTCAGTATACGCTTTATTCGAAGACATTTTACGTACAATCTTTTGCCTCTTGGCTGCGCGCGCGGCGGCAAAAAGTCCAAAAAAAGAAGAAAAAAACAGTTGGGAGAAAAAAAAAAGCAGATTTCGTTATACAGGCATACAGAAGTCTGATTTATCGAAGAGGCAGCGGCGGCGGCGGCATTCGTTCCCTCTCTCTCTCTCTCTGCGCGCCGCTTGCCTTTACAATCGCGCTCCTTGATACACGCGGAGCCTCGCGAGGCTCGTAAAGCTCCGCAGACGGAGGAGAGGATAGAGAAAAAAAGGCCGGGAGATAATAGGCAGATTACGCGCATTCGCTAGAGCCTCTCAGACGGAGACAGAGATGCGCGCGCAGATACTTATGCGAGAGAGAGAGAGAGAGAGAGAGAGAGAGCCGGGGATCGGGTTTATCGGAGCGCCCGGGGACGCGAGATAACGCTGGCGCCCCGGCCATTTTCGGGACTCAGACTCCGGTCCGAATTCCAGTCTCCGCGGCAGGCTGATAATCGAAAATTAAAGACGAGAGAGTCTCTATGGCCTAACGGTGATTTACACGTGCTGGCCGACCGGGGCGACTCTTACTCATCCTCGAGTGTGCGGCCTGTGCTGGCTTTGTGAGGCGGAGCGCGTGTTGTGACAAGTGTTGAGAAGCAGACGGCCCGGCCTTTACGATGGACACGACTGCCTCTGCTGGAAAATGATTTCTGAAAATTTTAATGAGCCTTGCTAAGGATTTTTATTGATCTGCTAGTATTGAGCTGGAGTAGTGATACATTATATGGGCTTTGTTTTTACTGATGTTCGACGAGTTTTGTAAAATTATTAAAAATCAAATCAATGAATCTTTTTCTTTACTCTTTGTCACGAATATCACTTGTGTATGCATAAAGTTAAAATTAAAAAAAATTTACAATGTACTATTCTCTAGTTTGCTCTATATTTTCCAACTTTTATAGAGCGTCGTGTTACGTCGATTTCATCCAAACATAACAAGTGCACCCACCTATTGAACACATTAAGATCTTTTACTCTTCAAACAAATCCTACCTAATTCTACAGATCCACGTAAACTCGTAATCAAGCAGCTGTTCTCTCGTCTGACTATTTACCCAGCCAAGGATATACAAATATAACAGCCATTCCAAAGTTTTCCCGTCCCCGGTGCAAGAGAAGACCCGGCTTACGTCGCGTGCCGGTGTTTGTTCGACTAAACAAGATATTGTAAAGTCGTCGCGCGGCTGCGCGGTGGCCCCGAGGGGACGATGACAAAAAGCGCGCGCGCGCGTCTCTCGTACGGCTCTCGACGAGGACAGATAAAAGACACAGAAGCGCGTTATCGGCGGTATCTCCCGCCGATGTTTGCATAGGATTTTCCAGAAAAGAGCGTCGCCGCCGCGAGCTCTCTGCCCGCGATGCATCTTTCAGCGATTCCCCCGGCTGTATCGCGAGAGGAATTTCGAATAATGGGCACGCGCGCACCGACGGGGCCTCGAGACCTTGCTGGTTATATTTGCATTATTAATTTCCGCGAGGAGGATAAGATCTCTCTCGCGTGAATTAAAGGCGCCGTGAAGAGGCTGACGTCGTGTTTTTTTCGGGTCCAAATAGTCGACGCTGCATGTTTATTTGCGAATTGTGTGTTTTTTTTTTTTTTTTTGTTCTTAAACTCAGGTGAACCTAACTCATGTTTATCTTAGGGAATTTTAACGCTTTATCCGAGAATCACGTGCTATTCACAACACGGCAATTCAAGGTGTATGCCTAATTTTTTTTCTGGCTCAAACGCTACTGCCGATATCTCGAGGTAAGATCGTCTGCCGAATACACAAGAAACTCGGCCGCAAAAGCGTCTGCGAAACGAAAAGAAAGGAATATCCCTCATGAATGGGGAACTGCGTTGAGGAAAAGTAAACAGAAATACTTTATTATAAACTTGTTTCACGAATCATAAAACGAATGTACGCACAAAAATCATTCTACCTCTTGCAACATATCAGCTAAACGCTTACGATTCGCGCAAAAATAAGCGACCGTCACTGGAGCAATTTCTATCCTTGAATTGATTCCGAGTCGAATTCTCCCGAAACTCTTCGGCGGTACAGGTAGTACAGTAAGTACTGTACGAAGAAGTGCGCAGACAGTCGGACTACACGCCCGCGACGCAGCGGCAGATGCATAGATAAGAGTCGGCAATGTGCCGCTCCTCGGTCCTCCTTAAATATCCCTCTATCCGTCTCTCTCTCTCTCTCTTGTCTCTGATTTTCGTCCTCGTCATTTTCCGTTGCGCCACCCACGTGCCTTTGCACTTTGAGGAGGGCTGTGCGCGACCGCTTCTTTATTATTCCGAACGGAGGAGCGATGGGTTCCGATTTAAAAGACAATTTGTAAAAGATCTCTGGAGATGACGCTTAAAACATTTATGAATGCGATGCTCTCTCCTGCTCGGTCGCTGATATTTTATGCGGTTTATTTCACCCCGGCTTTCGTCAAACATCGAACCCCGAAGATTTCCAAAAGCAAATTATCGCGCTCGTGCGGCGAAAAATCCGAGGGGGAGGGGAAACAAAATTAGCCACCGATACCGATCGACAATTACTTTGAAAAACCTTCCCCTCTCTTAACCGGCGGCTTACATCAGCGCTCATTAATCTCGTCTCCGTTCGCTCTCCGCTCGCCGGTAAAAGGCGCCTCGATCGCGAAAAAGCTGTGCCGGCGTATCATTCGCCGACGACGAGAGAGAGAGTGAGAGCATCGGCGAAAAGTTTATTCACGCGCCTAAGCAGCGCCGGAATAGCGGCTGCACGAGTCGATGAGCGCTGCCGATGATATCGCCCGGCCGATATTAGCAGGCGCGTCGACCGCCGATGTAAAAATAGCCGATCGCGAGGAGCATCCAGCTTTTTCTGCCGCTCTCCGTGGAGAGCTGCCGAGGAGAAAGTGATGCCGGCCGATCGGCTGATTTTTTGGTCTTCGGCTTTTTCGGTTGGAGCGTTACAATGAGTAAATAATTGAACTAGTAGAGCGTCGGCCGCTCGGCTTTCGAAAACAAAACTGAAAGGGTTTAAAGTAAGAATAAGCGATGATAATACGTCTTATCCGCTCTCAGATTGTATAAATACCTTCACAACACATCAACGTGATCACGCGCTCATCGAGTTTTTCTCTCGCGCGCGCAAAACATCTGTCTCGTAACCCACTTTCGATCTCCATTGATGAAACAACGAAGCCTCCCTTTTTCAAGGAGTCAAACGTCATTCCAACAATAAAACAATGCGCTCGCTCGGTGGCGGCTTTCATGCCAGGCGATAATCCATCGACTTAATATACGCGTCCAGCGACGGAATAGACCCCGCGAGTCTCTCGGCACGACTGCCGCAATGTATTTCAGTCGCTTTGGCCCATCGCGATAAACCGCAGGCGCGCTACGCGCATTCTTCGTTAAGATGTCCGAGCTCCGATACGGTAACGAACGGATAATCGGCCGCGAAATCGGCCCCCGCC
Organism: Ormyrus pomaceus; assembly: GCA_900474385.1. Taxonomy (NCBI): domain Eukaryota; kingdom Metazoa; phylum Arthropoda; class Insecta; order Hymenoptera; family Ormyridae; genus Ormyrus; species Ormyrus pomaceus. The sequence goes on along the minus strand of UCOM01000657.1, from coordinate 11,972 downwards.
GCCGCCGCCGCGGGCTTATTTTCGTTGGCGCGCGCGAATTCGCTTTTAAAGAACAATCGAAGGGAATAGCCTGCGGGGCCCCGAAATAAATTCGTATGGCTTGCCGCTCGCGCGCGGGGCAGCAACAATGCTCGAAAAGGAGAGGCTTATATACGGGCTTATCGATCGCGCATCTCCACGAAAGAGAGGCCCCGCAGAAGGAGGGAGGACTACTGTCTTTTCCTTGTGCGGCGCGCGATCGCCGTGCAGTCGAGCCTCTCTCCCTCTCTCTCTCTCTCTCTCTCTCTGTTGCGCCGCGAGCACGCAAACACATTTTACAAACGCTAGATATCCCATCTCTCGCTCTCCGGCTAAGGCCCGGGTTTTCGCCGTTTTTGCGCCGGGAGCTCCGTGCGTGCTGCTGCTGCTGACTCGATGATTGTGCCTGTCGTTAGCTTCGCTTATATAGATTCTGGATTGGAGATCGATCGGTATAAGAAACTTGTTGTGCAACACGAGTGGATTCGACGGGTTTTAAAAGTGTTCAGCGCTTTCGTTAAAGTATACTTTTAATAATATTTTTCAAAGCAACAAAAACACGTTTATACACCTAAGATGAAATCCCGATAAGTTCGTCCTAAAGTTTATCATTGTTCAACCATTTCCATCTCGCACGTAACGAAGATCCAAGATAATCTCTTACTTAACCTCGAACTCTCGTGTATGTAATTAAAAAGAGCGCCGGTATATATATAAGCATGAACTCCTAGCGGGGGGGGGGGGGAGCACAGATATCACGCGGCATCTCCTCGTTCCTCTCTCGGAATCGCGATAAGCATCCATCGAGAAAAAGATGAAAGAGAGAGAGAGAGAGTGAGAGAGAGAGAAAGGCGGAACTGCACAGAGAGACATCCATAGAAAGGGTGAAAGGACAGTCTTTTGAGGGTTCGCTCAACTAGCTTCTCCCCTTCGAAGGAGTTGTGACCCCCCCACCCCTCCGGCAAGATAATCGCGAGAAGTCAGTAACAGAGAGACGTCGGTGGTGGCACGGCGAGCGGAAGTAGCGTTATCACCGGCGAAGGGAGATAGAGAGAGGGCTCGAGGCCGCTATCAGCCCTCGCATCGTCTGGGGTGGCTCTGCCGCTGCTGCCTGCCGCTGCTGCTGCTGGTGGTCTTGTCTCCCGACGTCGCGGCTCTTATGAACGCGTCACGTCGGCAGCCCCCCTCTCTCTCTCTCTCTCCTTTTTCGGACTGGACGAAGGAATCGCCCCCGCGGCGATGAGTGCTGCTTTGAGGATGCGCGCGCGCTCGAGCGATATTCGCCGTTGTCGCCCGGGTTTGAGATGCGCGCTCTTCGGGAGCGTTCGGGAGGCGATCATGGCTGCCGCGATGGAGATAAGATTTTAATCGAGTTCGCGCGGAGCTGATATTCGCTCTGACGAATTTCATATATATTTATACCAAACTCGAGAAGTAAGGAAGTACAAGCGATTCGCCTCGAGTTCGCGTGCGTCGCAAAGTTTTCGGCTGAAACTGTCGATAGTACGCGACAAAATACAAAGATCCACCCGTCGTCCTGAAAATAAATCAGCCCGGCAATCCCACATAAATCCGCGCTCGGCGCTGCATATTTCACGAATGAGAGAGCGCTCGCGTATACGCTGATTAAGGAAAAATTTGTCGATAAGCATCTAAAGGGCTCGCGCACTCGAGCGATGTTTGCCCTCAAAGAAAAGACAAAGCCCTCCCTCCCGAAAAAGTTAAAAGGGAATCCATCCATAAATAAGCGTCCGGCCGGCGAGAGAGAGAGTGAGTTTACCTTTGGCGAGCGACTGCGTATATAGGATCAAGCCTGCGATCTCCAACGGAATAATAATGCGGCTAAAATAAAACTCCTCCCTCCTAGCGTCTTTCCCGTAATCGCTTTGTCTTCCCATCTGGCTGCGCCTGAAATTTTATATCGCCCCCTCCGCACTTCATATAATACCACTCGACGAGAGAGAGAGAGAGAGAGAGAGAGAGAGAGCCCTGCCCCGAGAGATGAGGAGATCAAACGCTGAAATTACAGCATTCTGAGCATTCTTCCGTCTCTATCTCCCCGGCTGGTTTTCTTCTTAATTGTTAATCTTTCTATCGCGGGGGGGAATATCGTTAATTATATTAGGTTAAAAATAACGTGATTCAGTGTGGCGCGGGTTGTAATAAAAAGGAGTAGCGCGAGTGGCGAACGACTCATCGCCATTATCTAGTATTTGTTATCTGGCGTTTCATTATATTTCGTTTTGATTGGCTCTTGTTATCGCTGTTTTAACATTCATGTTGGCCGATATCTACGTGTATTATTCACATGGCTTGAAAAATTCCACGCGCTCGGAGCCCAAGTTCTTTTTATTATAATATTTGCATCTAATAGCGATCGTCCGCTCGCAATTTACATTTTAATTAATACATATCCTGCAAATAAGGCAAATAAAGGAACGAATTGGATCGGAAAAAGGAATTGCTCGAGATGCGGCCAGAGGTCGAATCCGCGCGGAATTTGATTCATTCGGTTATAAGATCGCTCTCGACGGGCGCGAAGGGCCGCCTTTACGATTTCCACTTGCAGCCGACAGTTTGTCCCTCTCGCAAACCTCCTCTTATCTGTCCCTCTCGCTCCTTTTTACTGTTTTCGCTGGTTCGAGCAGCATCGTTTGCCTCCTCCTCCTCCTCCTCCTCGCTGCGTATATACAAGGGCCGCGGAGAGAGAGAGAGAGAGAGAGAGAGAGAGCTCCTCCGGCGAGCATAAACACGCGCGCTTGCCTACACGCAGGCCGGGGACTTCTTCCATTATTATCGAGGCCGGATCGCGCTCTTCGAGCATATTGCATCGGCGCGCTCGCAAACGAGAGAGAAAAGAGAGACGTATTGGCCTTATCGTGTTATCTGAATGGTCCTCTTGTCCTGTCTCTCCAATTGAATTCTTTCTCTCTGCACCTCGCTCTGCTGTTTCTTTTTTTTTCTTCTTTTTTTCCTTTTGCAGCCGGCATTCTTACCCCGCGAGACTCGCGGAGCCGGTAATAATAATTCTGCGCCCGGCTGCTAAAAAATGCAGCGGAGACCGGCAAATAGTGAGCCAAGGCTGAACGGCCAGATCTATTTAGATAACTAACCTAATTTCGAGTGGTCTGGAATTTAGCGGCATTGTCGGGGCGAGCCGATTACGATGCGCGTAATCTTTAATGCGAGAGAGAGAGAGAGAGAGAGAGCTGCCTCTCGCTCTCTCGGCGACTTTTTGCTATTGGCTTCGATGCGCGAAAATGATATTACGCCGAAGTACTATTATTTCGAGGGGCAAGTGGACGTTAAAGAGTTACCTACTAGTTATTGATAAACTGCGGTGCAGCGAGGCAGGGATTATCGAAGAAAATTAATCAAAAACAAACACATTTACGCAATTTCGAAGATTTCCCTCGACGATAGCTAAACGGAACGGGTTTCAAAAATTTAACGTTTCAAATCGATTTCATCGATCGCCGTGCTCGAACAAGCTCGAGATGCAATGACGCGTTCGCTGCAGGATTTTGCAAAAAAAAAATTGGCAGCTTATAAAAAAAAAAGTGCCTATGTACATAAATTTTTAGGCTTAAAAAATTAAAATATCCAAAGCCAGGAAATGCCGGCAGTCCGCGGTACTTTCCTAATAAACGCCACTCGGCGTCACCTGCGCGAGAGCCGCGCGGAAGCGGCGCGTCGGTTCGTCTGAGAAGAGCGCTCCCGCACTAATTCACGGGAAGCGGCGGCGGCGGGGTCGGCTCGTTTTTTCGCGGGCCGGCGGCGCTATCGGCGCTGGACATCCTAATTGCGAGCGGGAAAATGGACGAGCGCTTCGGCCTTAACGGGTGAAGGATGGCTCGTCGCCCTCGTCTCCTTTTTCTCTCTCTCTCTCGCGCGCTCCGCGCGGTGCGCTACGCCTCTCTCTCTCTCTCCCTCCCTCTCTCTCTCTCTCCTCGTCTTCTTCTCCTTGGCGGTTATTCGCCCGATGGTAACTTTCCTCTTGGCGCTCGTTACCGCTATCGCCGTCCGACACACCATCGCTGATATCGCCTATCTACGGTAGCCTGTGTGTGCAGTCGCGGCTCGTTCGTGAGAGCGAGAGAGAGAGAGAAGTTAGAAAAAAAAGGAGGCAGGCCTATCGAGGCGCTTTCGAACTTTTCGCTAAAAGGATTTCTCCATTTTTTTGGCGCGCGGACGAGAGGAGGCTTCAATGAAATCTTTATGCGCGAGCGAGCAAGGGGCCTCCTCGATAAAATTTAATGGAGATTGCTGGAAATCGACGCTGCCTATTGCCCGTAAGGCGTGTTTTCTGCAAGGCCGCCGCCGCCGCTTCTTTGCTGCCATTGTTTCTTGTTCTTCCTCAAGTTCAGCGAGCTTATCTTATATACGAGCTCCTCTTAATTTTCCCGGTTAATAAAAACCGTTTGCCAAAGTCAACAGGTGTTTCTTTTGCAGCAGAACCTCGAGAATGTATGCTTTAAAAGCCAGCTTTCAAACGGACGGACTCGAGCGGCGAGTATCTTATCAATAATGCATTTCGTTCGATTGCACGTCCCGATCGAATCCCCGACGAAGAATTCTCGTAAACTTGCATTCAAAAAGCAAACCGCTCTCCGTCAGGTCGAAGGAAGACGCGAACCTCGAAACCAGGAGAGAGCTCCGCAACAATCGTCGCGAGAAAAGGCCTCCGCCGAAAAAAAAAAAGAAAAAGAAAGAGACGAGCCCTGTCGCTCGCGAGTGTTTTCCGCTCTTATTGTTGTCTTGTCCGTGCGATCGGCGAGGGTATCGGCCTTCGCTCTATCTGCTCCGTCGTGCTCGCTCGCCGGGAGAGAGAGAGAGATAGACGGGCCGCGATAGAAAAGGCAAAGTGCAAGGATCCGGCGTCTCTCTCTCTCTCTCCTCCTTTCGAGAAAGAACGCACAATTTCTCCGCAGTTTTCTCTCGCTCGCCGGCGCAGCCGCGGCTCTCACGCGACTTATCGCCTCCCCGAGACAGGGAAAACACATGCCTGCATTTAAGATTCCCGGCGAAGCTCGATAAGCGGGGGATTCTTTAATCTTCGAGGCGAATTATTGCCTTTTCCGCGCGCTCGAGCTTTTACACGACCCGTACGAATGGAATCGTCATGCGTTCCCGTGAGAATTTCAGCTAATCGCTCCGACGGCCCGGGGAACAGATGCACGTAAAGAGTCCTGCCTCGGAGCGAGCGGCGTTAATTAAAACGAGCGACCCGCCGAGAGGCCTTTTACATTAATACCGGCTTGCCGCACAGTCGCCGTGCCTCGCCGTTCGATCCGCGAGTGTGCATATCGCCCGAGTTTTCGTACGTATAAATTTCGCGGCCGCAGATTAGATCTGAGCTACGGCGCATGCTAATGCAGCCGATAAAGTAGCGTACCGGCCGGGCTGCCGTTAGCTCGCGATTGTAGCTGCCTCGAGCCCGCGACTTCATTTATCCGCGCTGAGCCGCAAAGTTGAAGAGTTTCGGAGGGATCTCTCGGAGTAACTGTACACGTCTAAAAAAAAACGAATGCTAAGGGCGAAGGTCGTTACACCTCGCGAGGAGCAGCGTTGGGGCTCCGACTGTTTGCCGTCCTGAAAAACTGGGTCAGATTAGATTCCGAGAATGGAAGCGTGTGGCATTAAGGAGATACGCGTCGGCGATCGTTTCAACGGCGACGTGGATGGAAGGAGGCTATCTTTAATTTTAAGTGTGGAAAGGATACAGCGGCTATCGATAGCTTTCGTTATTTTTATATGGCCGTTATGCTAAGTCGTTCTGAATCCACAGCGTCGATCCGCTGTGTGTAGTGTCGCAATAAGAAAAATGGATATTGTCTATTTATAAATATTCTGTATAGACTCGCAATGACCCATTTTGCCTGCGCGCACTTCGCGCCGTACGAGAGCTACTGAAAATAATGCTCAATTTGTCAAATCACGCGAGTAAAAGGTATTTAGCTAATGTGCCCATAAATTTTTCAGCGAAGCCATAAATTACGAACGATCGCTCGATATGAAAACGTTGGCGTTTTCATTAAAACTCTGTTAAAAACGCTGCTGTTTTTTTTAAATGGAAGGACAAAAAGCCCGAAATACTATATACACTTGGCACCCCGCAGCGGCTAAGCAGCGGCCCCAACAGAAGCTCGCGTCGATTATACACGCGTACACACACCCTCCCCGTCGGCGCGCCTCTCGTAACTCGACTCCCCCGGGCAGTCAGGCGGCGTGTCAACAGGTGGGCGTTCGGATGCACCGCGCGACTCCTCGTGTGCCGCATCGCCGCTTGCCTGGCGCGCCACTTCAAAGCGCTCTCCTCCCCCCCCCCGGCCGGATTCGGCCTTTCGCTGCTGCTGCTGCTGCTGCTGCTGCCGCCGCCGCCGAGCTGCGTTTCAGCGATGATCTGATCTCGGTGGGAATGGTTTGTAAGGTGCGCTGCTTCTCAATCGAGCGGCCGGGGGAAAGGTTTCGTTGCCGGAGCTCGATAAGTTAGAAGTGTTTTCGTTGCTTGCGGAAATGTCGTCGTTGAGTTTAGTGTTTTGCGAAAAATGAATAACCGAGACGGACTTAAGGTTCTTTGTCGAGAGCAATTAGCGACTGACGTTGGGAAGAGTAATACGCGAATCGTCCACGAATCAAACATAGTCTGCACGTTGCAAATTCAGCGGGTGTTTTTTCCCAAGTTCCTAGGCGCCGAGAGCGACGTTCAACTAATGAAAGGAATAAAAGTAACACCAACAACGGATTCCGCTTACGAATAGCTCGATACCTCCTCTCCCCGCTCGGGACTAAGAAATCTAACATCTCGTACCGTGAATCGGGCAACGAGAGAGAGAGAGAGAGAGAGATGGCTAATTGAACGGCGAGACGAATGGATCATCGGCGCGCTTCGACGTCTCTCAAAAGCGCCATGCAGACACGAATCCTATTCAGTGCCCCTGCACAGCTCTCTCGCAAAAAGGCCCGAGAAAATTATCCGCATTAATAAAGCGGCCGCGGCGAAAAAGTAAATAAAATATCCCGTGTGAACAAGACTGGCTAGTCTTTTGCAAGTTAAGTTCCGAGAGCCGGGAGAGAGAGAGAGAGAAGGATACGTACGTCGTTCCTCTCTCTACGACTTATCGCCGCTCGCGCACACATGATGGAGGCGCGTATGTTTTATGGGCTGCACTTCCTCCCAAGATGGAAAGATAGACGCTCTCTCGGTCCCCTTTCTCATCGGTTATTTGCATTATCGGAGTCCGATCGATTCGGCGAAAAAGCTCTTTAACCGTTCGCTCTCTCTCTCTCTCTCTCTCTCTCTCTCTCTCTTTCTGTGTACGTGTTTGCGTGTGTGTACGCGAGAGCTCTTCCCCTTTTTTGTCGCAATCGCGATCAATCTTAGATGGCGCGATCGGCCGCGTCCCCGTCGAAAGCCATCGAGATCGCAAAATTATGCTTCGTTATGGTGTTTCTTCCTTTTTTTTTTTTACGGACGCCGCCATTGAGCGGCCGCGAGTTATTGTGGAAGCGCCGCATTGTTTGCCGGCCGTTGGCGGATGAATCGGGCCGTGTGTTGTACAAGGCTTCTTTTTTACGGCTAATAAGTCCCGAGAGCCGCTGGAAGAGGAGGAATGCTTGACGAGGCTTGATTTCGATTTAAAGGCTTGGTTACCAATGAAATTTAGAAAGTCCGCCTATATCCTTTTATCAATTGAAAGTTGCACCGCTGCGTGAATAATTTTTTTAACGAAAAACAACTTGCATACAGAAAATCAATGAAAAAATACCGAACAAAAGAAAAATAAAAGTCCGCTCGAGCAAGAGCGATCAGTGCCGCAATCTGCCCCGCTTATCACTCTTACAAAAAGTGCAGCAACTTCTGCCTTTGTAAAAGATATCCGGCGAAAAAGCTCGAGCAGGGAGTGAGAGGGGGGAGGGGGGAAGAAAAAAAAGCACCGATACAAACAAGTTTTTCGTCGAGAGCAATCGCGCGCAATACACGCAGTCAGGCGCGCGAGAGCGTTCATGCACTCCGCTCGCAAGATCATCGCGCATGCTATCGGTGCATGCAGCCGATACTGATTGATTACGTCGCGGAGAGTTTGTTTACAGGCTAAAGAGCGACCGGCGGCTGCTGCTGCTGCTGCTGCTACGGCTGGCTTTCTCTCCGCGCGCCGACTCGAGAGCGATTGTCAGGAATAAACCTGATAGTTCGAAAATTGTTGTCGTGTTCTCTCTCGGCGAGAGAGAACCGCGAGAGAGAGAGATGCGAGAGAAGCGCCGATTTCTGATACTCCGCGAATCTCTCGGCGCTCTCCGAGCGCGATTGCAGGACGGCCGAGAGAGAGAGCTCTCGAGAGTCGTTAATTGTGTGAGCTTTGCTTTTATTGATGGAATTTTGCGATTCGTCGACAAAATGATTTCTGGGTAACTTTGCAAACCTTTTACTTTCTAATCTAAAGCGTATTAAGGATTTACATTTATTCCTTCGAGTTTAGCTCGAGCATAAACCGTAATATTTATGTAACGCGACTCCCATTAACTTACCGCTCCAACGGCGAGCACTCCGCGGCGAGCCGATAACTATATATATAAATTCGTCAAAAAACGCGACTGCAAATACGTCGAGAGCCCGAACCTTTTCAAAAAGCACGCTCGCACTGCCACTGCGCATAATATCGTTAAGCAATTATCTTTGGAAGAAAAAAAAGAAAAAAGAAAAAAAACGAGCGAAACAGGCGAGTGTCAAGATAGGGGATCAGTCCCCTTGCAGACGCAGAATTTTTTTTCCGCAAGATAACGAGCGGCCGAGTTTATTATACGGGTCCGATGGAGTTTCACTCATTTCCGTCGTGATCGCGGCGGAGTCGCTCCGCGATATGTACCGTTGTAATGCGCGCGCAGCCCCCCGCGAGCGCGAGATAAAAGCCTCGGGAGCGCCGAGAGACTTAACACCTGTCCGCGAGCGCGGCGGACGACGACGACGACGACGACGATTGCGCCCGCACGTTGTGCACCGCACCGCGCCGCGCGGGACTCGAAAACTTGCGCGCAACTGTGTCGACGCGCGCGACGCTTATGTACGCTTTTGCTCGCCTATCTGCGGACTGCCTACTCGCATTTTGTCGACTGACGTGGGAACTGCGAGAGGCGTGTGTGCGCGCGCGCGCGCCCTGCAAAAATTAGATGCAGCTGCGCGTTCTCGGAGGATAAAGCGAGTTTCAAGCAGGTATTATCCGCGGCGGAGAGCCGCTCGCGTTAAAAATTAAAGCAGCCCGAAGGCGATTCGTTACTTAAAATGGAAATTCATCTATATTGAGCGGTGCTCTTGTAGTCTCTGTAATTTATTGGATTTATTAATGCCACCGACACCAATTCTGCGTCGAAGAAAGGAGGGAGTAATTTAAAGGGATACGAGATTGTTCCTGCCCAAAAATTGATCGAGAGAGATATATATATCCTTCCTTAAAAAATTGATGGGCTGGAAAGTGAAGTCAGTTTATTCGTGATGTGATTGGCTGATCATCAGTTTATTCGTGATCTGATTGGTATCTCAAAAACTACATTTTTAATATATTTTTTTTTACCTGCTAGATCGAAAGAAGAGCAAATTGTACATATGTATAGCCATTTTCTGGCTATACTTATGGGAGGGTTTTTTTTTTATTTTTCCGAGATATTATTCAACAAACACAAGGCACTCGGCCAGCCTCGGCGTGCGTGACTGCGGTGTCTGCATGCGATCTGAGCTGCTTCGCTTACCATTATTAGAATTTAAACTCCTAAGCTTTTATATTTTCAAGTCATTTTACCAACTTTCGACTTTTTACAATTGAGGGTCCCGAAAAATAAAGGGGACGAAACGAAATTTCGCCAAATAAGTATATATTGTCCAAGTACAATATTTTATCAAATTGTTATAAATGAAATTTGAAGAATTAGCTTTGGTAGAGAATTAAATTATGCACTTTTTCCTATATAAACTATATTAATAATTTTATAGTTTATGAAATACTTAAACCAAAAGTTAGTTTTACGAAAAAAAAATTTAATGCTTTTTTCACTTGTTAATATTCATTTTGCTATTTGAAACTGTTAGATGACAAACTTCAATGTATTGCGCGTCTTTAAGCCCAATTACAATTCTTAATATCAAATATAAACAAAATGGCAATTTTTATAAATATTTCATTGATAATTTTCTTTTATATGTTCAATTAAAAAAGTTGTGTTATGAAAGTTTAAGTTTCAAATTTTTAACCATACTAAAATTTTCACAATTCTTTAAAGAAGTTTTGTGCAAATTTTTAGCTTTTTAGCTCTTATTGTTTAAGAGCAGTGTTAATTTTTCTACAAGCAAAAAAAAGCAAATGCATTGCACCGTAAGAGCGAGCGCGTCATACACTGCGGTATATTCATTGAAGAGCAAGGCTCCTGCAGGATGAACCATTGAATGAATTAATACTTTTTTTTATTTGTATTGGAAACATAAAGAAAAGTGTTTTCCTTTTTCTTCCTTGCCTCTGTTAGATCAATTAATAGAAAATCTTTTAAAATTACAAATATTCGACTTTCAAACAAAAACTTTCAAAATATAATTTTATTAAATTATTCAGTTCGTCATAACAATTTTAATAAATAAATATTTCTTTGTAGTCGCATTATCATTATCTGCAACTTGCTACGTTTTTCTTTTAGCAAAGTATCGATGAATCGATCAATACAATAATCATACGAAGAACACGTGGTTTTGTAGAATTTTAAACTCTAATAAATATTAAAGTCACAATTATCTTATCAGCATACCGGCACTCCTGAATACGGCTCCGTCCTAAAACCCATTTCTAAAGCGTCTGAAGAATCTGTCAGTTCTTGATTTATTGTTTGTTCAGGAAGCGTAAGGTTTCTTGCTATTCATCTTATTCCTAATTGACTTTTCCTTCCCCAAGCATCTTAAAGGCGATTTGTTTATTGATTTATTAACGTTTACATATAACCATCGTCTAATAAAACAAGTATTAATACGTGCGATAAATTGGTGTCTTCCGCCGTCGTATTATAACAGTACATTTCTATACTAGTGCGAAAGATGATCTTCAACTCGTATGATTGGGGCGAAAAATGATTCACGAAAGACTGTGATTGTCGCCCTTGCTTTGCTAGGGCGACAAACTCATACTTGGTTGGGAATATCATATCTTTCGCACTAATATCGAAATATACTACTATAACAGTACTATTTCTAAACTGCGTGCACAAAGCTTGATTTAGTACGCGAAGTACCGTTGTTGCGGTGTTATAGAAAAAAATACATTTTATTTTTTAATGCAACATTTATTTCTTCTGGTTGAATATTCATTCCCTTTCGATATTCATTTTCTTTCAATGAGATCGCCTTGGCAAAATTGTGCTATGCTATAGCCGCGACACGGCCTTCGAAGAGGAAGTTATTAAAATAAGAATAATGGTGGCACGGGGCGAGAACGGCAAAGAGGCCACCTCGCGGACGGTAAGAAATTTAAGGCGTTCTTTAATTCATTTAAATAATTTAGATATTTTTTTATTTTTCGAAAAAAAGAGAAAAACGGATAGTGAGTATCCAAGCAGCGAAAAACTTTTCGTTCAGTTTTTCCTTGAATGTCGACGATTAAAAATCAAGAGAAAATAAATTTTTTATCAAGAACTCTGTGTAACTCTTTTTTTCTGGCGTAATCCGTAATTGACGGAATAACCGTATTACCACGCTTTACTAACAATAACGTAAATAAATAGTACTTTATGGATGCTGTTCAAAAAAATAGTATATGCTAAACGCGCACAGAGATGATTCTCGCATAGATTTTTTATATTATACAAGCGACATTCATGCGCGCTCCGCGCACTCTAATTTTATTACAAATATTAGAAATTTATTCCTTATGCGAATTTCAAACATATTTTTTGAAATTTCATTTATCTATAATTCATTACTG
>UCOM01000656.1:0-66979 GCA_900474385.1 Ormyrus pomaceus | reverse complement strand
GGCCAATAAAACTAGCTTGGAAATGCTGGAAAACTAGCGGAAAAATAGCAATTGGAGACTTCATTCCATTTTTAATGCCTGAAAAACATTGGAAAAAACGTTACATTAATGGGCGAAAAATCGACACATTTTTACTCCTTTTCTGGCCGATAACTACTCTGGTCATTAACAACTTCAAAAACTTGGCCATTAACTACTTCAAAAATGTTTTCAGTCTCTACTAGGGAACCGTGCTCAACAAAATTGGCTAAAACAATTCTTCGTCTTGGATATTGTACGCTTGCATAACGTAATAAACATTGGACCACAGGAGGCAGGAGACCGAGGTACACTTTTAGATTGGCATTAGGAACTTTGAGTTAACGATGCCATTAGCACGAGGCGACAGTACGCGCTAAGAAACAAAGTATTCCCCGACACATAGCAAGAGAGTCGCGCATGGCGAGATAATTGGGCAAAGTTGTACGACGCCGTGGATGTCGGTAATAAGGCTATTCTAGAGCTACCATATTTCTTCGGGATTTGCATTCTGCTTCAGAGTATTGTCGTAGGGGGGCAATTATGGATGCGGCTGTACAGTTGGACTACTGTATTATATGATGTATATTTACCGTCGCTCTTATAATTCTTTGTTCCATTTATGGTTCCGTCGTACAGCCGTGAGATCTCGGAAATAAATTTAATTATCAGAGCTTTTGAAAGACTTTATAATTTACTTTTTACACTATTCCGTGTAGAACTCGGCGGAGGCTTAGTTTCGTTTTCGCGCATTTCTTTTAAAAATTCAATAATTTCGAAGAATCAGATTAAATTTCCGTGTTCGCAATATTTCGTTAATTTTAGTAGAAAAAACATGCAGCATATTACACACATTTATTCCGCAATAATAAAAATCATTCGCAAAAAAAGTTCACAAATGCACACAATTAAGTACCTTTCGCGGGTCATCATCGTAAACTTGGTCGCCATCGATCAAAAAGCCCGGGCTCATCCAGCCGAGGAAAAACGCAAGACGGCGGTGCTCGTCGACCAGCGGCCGCGTCCTCGTTAAACAAAAGTTACCAAAGCTCCTCGCGATCCTCGTCTAAATTTCGCAAAGTAATACAGCGCCTTATAAAAAGAAAAAGTCCAGGAACAAAACGAGCCTCGCACCCGGCAGCAGACGGAGAGAAACTCAAGCGTTTAAGCGACGACTATTGCGACATCATCGCCGCCGCTCGCCGGTCAAAGTCGGCCAATTCGCCGATTTCCCAACGGCGCGCGAAAACGCTCGCCGCGCCATTATAACCCCAGCGGGGAAACGCCGACGGAGGCGGAAGCGCATCTCGCGGGCTCGAAAAACCGGCGCCTATATATATATATAACGGGGACGTTATTCGCGCGAATGTGGAGCGCCGCGGGAGAAAACAATGAGCGAGGAGCGATTTAATGGAGCCTGGGAAATCCGGAGCAGGGTCGCGCGGTGAAAAATTTCGCTCGCAAGCCGGATCATAATGGACCTCTGCCGCCTTAAGAAATTCGTTTTGCATGCTGCGCGCGCGCGAGGAACGCTTTAACGAAGCCGATCCCAGCCCGGGGAGGAAGTTGGATCGAGCTTATGAACTTGCTTGCTTGCTTTAATGATGCTTTTTAAGAGGGCTTCAAGAGTAGTTATTAAGAGGTGAAGTTATTCTGCGAGCTGCGGTGGGAAGTTCAAGATGCGGTTTATACCGATGTTTAAAGGTCAAACTCATTATCTGGATAGAAGTTTATTAAAAAAACTTTTTTAATTCGTTAAATTAATTTTTCTTAATTATGTTGACACGTAATTAAGGTATACATATAGGTTTTAAATTTGATATTGAACTGGTGCTTGAAAATGTCAAGCTTTTTTCAAAATTAATTTTAGATTATTTGCCTCGATGTAAGTCGATTATAAGAAAAGTAAAAAGTTCGAAATCTTTATTAAACAATATAACCTCGAAATACACAAAAACCCCGATTTCACTTTGATAAACTTGCATAATCGAACGGTACGACTAATAATTCACGTTCGTACCGACCTTTATCAGGAGTTGTACTTAAAGCGCTCTCATAATTTGATTGCAAGAGGTACCACTTTTACTTACCGACTGGCCGACTCGAGGCGAGAAATTCGCCGGAAATGCGGCGAATTATGGTTTGTTTTATTCACATTCTTCAATGTATTCGTTGATAATTGCTTTTGCACCGGCAGTAATAAACTTTTAAATACTCCATTGAACTTTTTGCTGCTAAATTACCTGCACTTTGTATAGAAATGATTGCAATGATTTGCTATTAAAGTAGTTTTTCTATAACCTTTGTTCGTTTTAAAGGCTAATTGCACTTTTTTTATTATATGGCATTTATTGGAATATCGACATTTATAAAAGATGGGACGTGTAATTTCTTATTATACAGGAATAACTAATTGAAGAAAAAGCTTTGGATACACAACTTTATTTCTAAATATAATATAATCTCAAATCATTAAATTTCTCCTTTGATTTGTTAATTAGCACTGTTTCTTCGATACGAAATATGTTAATGTCGCAAGAATACGTAAAGTGATGATTAATTCACGTTAATTAACTGTTTTAACGTTATAACGAGGTACCTCGGCGGTTAGCTCATTTATACTCCTATGCTGAAACCTCGTGAAATTTATCAATATCCATCAGTTTACTATCGTTGCATTGTAGTACGCTCGAGAATGAAAATTACGTATACGCGCCGTCGGTCTTTTTACCTTCAATGCGCAGCAAGAAACTTTTCGCGGCTCCTTCGTGAAACTTCTTATCTCTCCGCTCCGGCGAAGCATAAACCTGCCCCTATTCCGCGAGATTTAGAATAAGCGATTAATAGAACATTGAGAGAACGAATGGAAAGAGAGATTCCTATAAATTCCGAACAATCACCGATACTCTTTCGAGGGTCGAATGATCCTTTTGTATTTTATCTGAAACTCTAAATTGCGCCGCTTTTATCCGACGTATCTGCGTTTTGCAACGCGTTGAGGAAAGTTGAAAAATAAAGGAAGAATGGAGATCGCTGTGGAAGAAAGAGAAAAAGCGACGGGCGTGAAAATCCGCACTATGAATAATGCAGAGGTAGTAAAAATATCATCGAAATATTTGGAAGTGGAAAAAAAAGCTTTCACCCATAACTCTTTCCGAAGATTGCCAACAAAATTTCCCAGACAATTTGCGCAATGCTTGAATACTTTTGCATACAGGATGCAAGGAAAATCCAGCTGCTTCTGCGGGCGGTATATTCTGGAAACAATTAAGTTTTGAGAAAAAAAAATGCACGTAATTGCAGGTAATTGCTTAATTTTAAGATTCACATGATTCAAGTGCTCGTGCGAAATCATTACGCATTTATTCATACAATGGATGAAATATATTTATTTTGACACATCTTGCAAAAGAACCTTTTTCCTTTTTAAGTGCATTAATTCACACTTTTTAATACAACTTGTCTATCATAATAACCGTTTCGAAACGGAATAATCATAATTGCATCCCAATTAATTAATAAAAATGAGAACTCCTACATGAAATCCGTTGATTGTCCTGCCCTTGCACAAAAAAGTCAAAAGTAGGCAGTAAAGTCAATACGTCCCCAACGAAAATGACTCGACGTTGCCCCAACGCAGCGACGTGATTTCCCCCAACCCATAAGTACCTCGACTCCTTCGTAGGGACTGTCAATTAGCGGCCCGAAGCAAAAGTCCTTCCTATTTAATTCCAGTTATAAAGTAACGGTCCAGTTTTCACGAGCTCTTCCGGTCCTCTTGCTCTCTCCGTCTTTCCCCTCATTACCGCGCGCGTTCTCCCCCGGCTGCTCGCTTTTGTTTGCTCTCCGCGTTCGCGGGAAGACGCGGCGCCGCCTCGAGCGAGTTTCTTCCGCAAAATATTCCCTCTTCGCGTTGTTTTTTATCGCGCACTTCTCGGCGGGGGCTCGGCGCGGCGCGCTCTTTAAATTGGTAATTTTAGAAATGCACTTCCGCCGCGAGCTCTTATTTACTGTTAGGCGCAATCGGAGGAGGCTATTTTTGCGTTTTTTTTTTCTTTCATTTTGCTCTTACTTGGCAAGTGCTTTACCGGATGGTGCTGGGATTATCTTTTGAAATCGAGTTAGGAATTGTATATGTGTTCATCTCCATTCGTTCTTTAGAAATTCAAGTAAGTTTTTACTACAAATTTCTACTCGTCTCTAATTATTTTGAAACCATAATTATTATTCCACGAACACTTGAGTTTCTTTTTAAATCTTTGCCCGCTTTACGTAACGCCTCTTCGCAAAAAGCGTAATTTCTATAAATATTCTAAACCAATCCCGCGCTTTTAAAATTGAAAACTAAAAAAAAAAAGAAAAAAAAACAGAAAATATGCAAACGTTCAGCAAAAAACAAATCGCAACCGCGATCTGTGGGCACAAGAAAAAAAGAAGCCGCATCCATCCTTGCCTTTTCCCTCATTGTCTCCAACTCGCATTTTTTTTTTCTTCCAGCTCTGCGCAGCTCTGTTTTCCCGCGTCGTTATCGCAACATCCAAAGCGTGTCAGCCCGGCTGAGTTCCACAAAGTCAAGTGTGCGCGAACGTAACGGTTCTCTCCATTCTTCGGTCGCGGGGGCCGAGGCGGCAGGCAATTTTTTTTTTGCGCGGTGGCTGAATCGAGGGGGGTCGGCCAGCCTTTTTTCGACTGATTTTGCGCGGATTTTATCTGGAAGGGGGGAGAAAGAAACGATCGGTTTATGTAATTGAGACATCAAATCCGGTCTGGAATGAATTGACGGCTGTCGGAGCTCGATGTTTTACGAAGATTTTATGGCCCATCATTCGCAGTACTAAGTTGAATGGGGAAAATTATGGTGCTTAACCTAGTACCACTATAATAATGTGGCATTTTGCGCTTATAAAAACAATAAGAATCAGAAGTTCATCGGAAGTTCGATTGCTTGAAAGATAATTCTTCACAAACATTTTTATATGCGCGTAATAAGTAAACTAAAAATATTATTTAAAAGGATAAAAGTAGTTAATATTAATTTGAACAATTTCTTATCCTGCATAAATTATTCATTGACGCGAATTCGTTATCGGAGGTGCCTGTTGTGGAGTTCTATATGCGTACGTACGCTTTGTAAATCATGCAATGGTACGAGTGGACGTCGCTATGCGATATCGATCATCAATATTCGTCGTTGGTGTACGCAGAGAAAGAAACGTGCGCAAAACAATGTCCTAAGTTGGAATTATTTGCAATATTATCGCTATCACGTTTTTCGTCCTATTTGTTTACACAAACATTATCTTTTAAAGAAACCGTTAATACATTATAAGCATAACTATTCGACTAGTCTGGCTCGCTATGCTCACTGGCAATGCGGGAAAAGTCCGGCTAAGGGCACTTTGCCAGATTTTTCTTATTTTCTCCTCATTCTGGCCAAGATCTGCACAGTGGCCTTAGTCAGACTTTTCCGCACTCGCACTGGACTTAGCTAGTCAGACTTTTACGAGACTTTCCAGGTGCCTTCTCCATATACTTTTATTTTTACCTGGGGAAGCGTATATTTACGAATCTTTCCGCATTTGAAATAGTGCTATTATGTAATTGCAATCATCATCAGAACGTACTTTGTGAACCATCATTCGGGCTTTGACGATTTATGTATTTTTTACGAGGTTTTTTTTTTCAAAGGTTAATTTTGCATAAGTTCAAGCTACATTTGCTCGTAATATCGGCGACAGTAATAATTATTTTTAATTCTTGCTAAATTAGAACAGCCGGTATGAAGATTGTGTTTCCAAATTACAATTCGAATCTTATTATAAAGCAGTATTATGCTTTCCTCCATTAAAATTGCGATGCTGTTGCTTCATTTCATTCAACCGCGATACTGCACAACTCATGTTCTAATGATCAGCTGACATTTACCTGACCCATGCAAAACTGGTGGTATTTCCTACAATAAGATCACTTCCTTGCTTTAATTTAAACTTTAATAATGTTTCGCTATTATTTCGCTCTATTGGTATTTCCTATCAGGCTTTTAAAAGCGACTCAAACCATTTATCTCAATGTTTGGCAAATTTCCTGATTTTGAAATTTGTCAATACGGTGTTATTGCGAGAACCGTTGCAATGACTGATGACGTAATGAAAAAAAAAAGATAAGTTTAATTGTCTTAAAAAGTGTAATAATATATAGCGTGAATTAGTAGAAAAATGAACGCACTATATAATTAAATGTGGTAAAGCAGAAGGGACTTAAGGAATTCAACCAATTAAAATCATTTAATAACCCTTAATCTTCCAAAGCACACATCACCTCTCTTTCTAGTTAGTTCTCTAATATAACCGCTACTTCCCAGTACACAAAGACTTCCAAGACAAAGAAAGTTTTACTTTAAATCTAATTACTTAATAAGCCAGAAGCGCAGCAGAAAAACTACATCGGAGACGGCTTAATTAGCCCGTGACAGCAACGCTATTTTCCACGAGTCCGCGTTGGCTTTATTTCCACAAAGGAGCGAGAATCGTCGATCCCGTTACCACTGCGACTAAATGAGTCATCCCTCCGTGACACTTGGCCCGACAAAAAAAAAAAAAAAAAAGAAAAGGAGCAGAAGTCGTGCTTCGTTCCGCTGTACCCTCGAAAACTCAGGATTTCGCCATTGTTCGCGACACCGATGGGATTTTGCAATCCTGGCTGGGATTACGCAACGAAAAGAGGCCGCGAGATTGTTCGAGCTACCTTCGATAATGAGCAGTTGACCGCGGATGATCCGCTCCGTTCCGCTATTAATCTTATTGTCTCGGTTGTGGAAAGTCAATCAGAACTGGATTGATGTGCGTGGATGGGAAACTATATCGGAACCATGAAACTTTTCCACGATATTATTGTTAATAATTTAGCAAATAAATACGGATAGTTATCAATTTTAAGGGGCCGCATCGAGATTGCGCTTCTTTTTTGCATAAGGCTTGTACGATACTTTGCGGTTTTCTAGACGATGTTTAATAACTGGAATAATTTTTGTAAAGCTGTAAGCTAGGTTGCGGTTTTTGATTGAAGTATATAGGTATTGAAATTTTTTAGAAAATAGTTTCAATTATCATCCTAGATTTTTTGTTATCTATATTATAGATGCTAAAAGGAGCAAGGATGAAAAAGTATATAGTACAGAAGTTTCTTATAATTATAAATAACTTAAATTTTCGCGAAAAAAATAAATAAAGCAACAAAATAATGTTTCAGTCCAGGAAATCTCGCCGCACCGCATAAATGAAATCGTAAGTGCTTTTTAAAGAGACCGCGGCGTTTTTTAACAGAAAAAAAAACGTCAATCTTTAAAAACAGTAACAATGACTTTGCATTAATGATTCTCTCGTTTTAAATGGCTGCTTACGTGCAAGTTGCAAATCAATACGAACAAAGATACTTAATAGGTTACGTGCCAAAAAAGACTTTCTCAAGTGAAGCAGTAGAATTACGATGTCCGTCGCGTTTTAGTTTTACCGCAGCACTTTTTTTTCTCTTTTCAAGAATTAATGATGAGTGTGAAAGTCCTTACATAATGTAGCTGCTCTACAATGACTCTATTCTAATTTACGGTTAGGCGTCGACGGATTGCTCTTTTTTTTCAATTTCAAGCAATTAATATAGAATGCCTTGGAATAAGCAACTAATAATTCTTCTGGTCATAATAATTTTGATAATGTAATTTTAAACTGCAATAATTAAATTTGGTAAATAAATCTTCCGGAAAAAGCAATTCAAGTTTAATTTAACGAGTAACGACCGAGACTCGTCGTTGTTTGATTTATTAATTTAAGTGCCAAAGGAATAATGGTCGAATGAAGAAGCGATAATTTCTAAATAAATCGGAAATTGTACAATCGAAATTATTAATTAAACTAAAGACCAGTAAAGAAACAAAATCGGTTTTTAACAAATAAAAGTAAGTTATTACTTTGTTATAAAACTAAAGCACGTTACACCTGAAAAAGTGAAAATCATTCACTCGATAAAACTCTTTCTTCGACTCAAACACTTTTTTCGTCCTCTCTTACTGCAGCAATGAATTTACAACTCAATGGCGACACTTCACTAGCGCGATCTTCAAATTTTTTAATACTTACCTTACAGTAAAACGACGTCATCTCAAAAGTACCGATAGGGCGCAATTAACTTCCGGGAATCAAAATTTTCGCTCGCCCGTAAAAAGCGGCTCACTTTCGTCCGCGGCCAACGGCACATTTTCCATCGCTCGGCGATAGTTAACCCACATAAAAAGCCCGCTCCGTCGACTTTTCCTATAATACACCTGCCCGGGCTCCATCATCCTTGGAAGAGGCTCATCAAAGCGAACAGCCTAGCCATCAAACCCGAGAGTCATCAGCGCGCCGTGTAATCTAGCGGAGCTCCCTTTCTCGAGGCGACGCGACATTGTATATAGTGACTCTCTCGTTGCGCTCGATTACAATCGGAATCGAGAGCCGCCTGCGCGATATCGCAAGTGTTCCGCTCCCGTTTTCCGTCTGAGGATCCGAGGGAAAGTATAAATCTGCCGTTCGCCGAGGACTATTAATATTCAGAAATTGCCGCGAGCCTTTTCTGCTTTTTTTTTTCGCTTTGCTCCGGACGGGACGAGAGCTTTTACGCGCCGAGAGTCGATCTATTCTTAGGCGTTTCGGATGCGGTTATTACGAGAGTCTTGTTAGGGAGGTTGTTTTCTTTATGACGCGCTGGAGATTCGTTAGACGGGATTTGATAGTTTCCATCTTTTACGAGGGAAATTGATTTGTTTTATGTGATGTTTGTTTTGTTATTGCCGGTTTATGAACTTGAAAGTATCTCTTGAGTGAAGTTTTATGCGTAAAATGTCCGGGGAATCATTTTTGTAACAATTTTTCAATAAGTTCAATGCTCTCATTAAACTGTTACAATACGTACTTTTATAGTCAAGTTTTTTTTTTTTTTTTGTAAAATATGCAGCGAAGTAGGAAAGTAAATAATTCATGTACATAGCAAATAATAATAAGATTATTTTACCCACTAGAATTGCATTTAAAATTTAAATACAAGTTATTTCAAGAAAAATAATTAAATAAATATTATAAATTATTGCTTATAAGATTATTATACTTCTTAAATATCCAGTAGTTAGAGTGTTTATTACGGAATTAATGGTCACACAGAGCAAATACAAATTAAGCAACAATTTTTAATTGTCGTATTATCGCAATTAAAGAGCTTCAATCCTTTTCTAAATCTTACGATAGACCTAAATAAACGTGCCAGATTGAGTATAATCCAGTAAAGCTTACAACATCAAAGCATTGCCAAGACAATTGCCTCGAGAGCTGTGACTTTACGCCTCGGGGCAACAAAGCCGAATTAAAAGGCCCCCCGTTTCACAGAAGCGCAAACGAAAATCGTAATTTTTATGTAACGACCTTACCTAATCCGCGTGAATTCGCCGAAAAAGAAAAAAGAAGAAAGAGGCCCCTCTCGAAAATGTAACGAGCGCGTAGGTGCTGTACAGTCGAGCATGAAAAAAAGAAGGAGAGAGAGAGAGAGAGAGAGAGAGAGAAAAAAAAAGTGCTCGTCCGCTGTAACCAAGCGACGCAGTTCCTCGTTTCACTTCCGGCGACATAATTACGAACGATTGTCGCGACGCGTTTCCTACTTGCTTTGTTTTCCCCGCGGGCAGGTCGATGCTGAATAAACGTGAAAGTGGAGACCGATGTGAAACGGGAGGGCCCGATTGGGGGAGAGCCGCGGCTGCGGATTTATATATGTAAAGCGTGCGACTTGGAGATTCTCGAGACGCGGAACGGGAGATTTTCCGCATTGCGGGATTGGATAGGGGCGATAGACTGAAGCATTGTTTCCAGGAGGAATTGGACGCGGGCGGAATCGTCTGTTTGTGGAATTTTACACTCGCGACTGGCGCAATTGGGGAAAAGAGGCGTCGCTCCTGTTCCCGGTACATTTATACCTCGTTGACTATGCAATATTCGGCAGGAGTTCCTTAATTGAAACTTTGGGAGGAATTAATCGTATTTTTTTATTACGGTCTCTAAAATTTAATTTCATCGATTGCTTCATTGAAGCGAATTCGGCGATTTCCGACATTTTTTACGATCGATTATTACAATCTAAATTTTACAATTCATTAATTTCAATTTCCTAATGTTCTGGTTTCACTTTCATCCAAATTAATGGCTCTAAGACAAATAAAATTATTTCTGCCTACAATATCCGTACCGTTTAGTACTTTCTTAGTAAATCCACTAAACGTTTTCCATTATAACCGTTGCAGTAAATTTATTAATTTCCTCATTCCACTCCATTATAGCCTGCGTAAATAAGCAAACGTTCATCCCAACGAATAAAAAGGCGATCGATTCTCGGCAAATAATAAGACTAAAACTTGTCGAACCGCTCGATCGATTGATTTGCATAATCCCCGACTCAGCAAAGAGAGTAATAAAGAAATCGTTACGCGTTCGGCAGGATATACGTACTTCCTTCAATTTTTGAGACACGGCAAAAACAACGCGCGCACCAATCTCGATCATAGCTCGGCTCGTTTCTCGATGTTGTGCATAATATTAAATTACGGCTCTCTTGAATCACAGGGCTCGCGTTCGTCGCCCTCCGCTGCCAAGCGTGAACTTGCTGCAGTGCATTATCTTGTGCTCTTAATGACGGTGTTGTTGTGCGCTTTGCGCGGTGTGATTATAAACAAGTTGTCGTTCGCTGTTTTACAGGATGCGACGGCTTGCTATTTGGTGAATGGGTTTATCTCGCTGGTCAAAAGGTGTTGTATTAACGGGTTGTACCAACCAATATCCGACTAACTATAGGAGTTAGAAGAAAAAACAGATTTTGATGCAAAAGTTTGAGAATCGACTTCTAGAATCTGAAAAAATCAGTTCTCACAGTTTCATTTCATATGTCTTTATTCTTAATAAAGATGTCAATTTGATTTAAATTCTGCAGTTCGATGTAACGATTCCTTAAAATTCTTATATTTGAGAAATGGGTTCATTTCGAAGTGCAAATTAAAATCCATACCATTTCATCAAAATTAATAAGTCGTTTGCAATTTATGAATGGCCAAGAGAGAATTTTGTGTTTTTTATTGAAATAATTATATTGGTGTCCTTTTTTTTTTAATTTAAATATTTTTTTAAATAGCGCACATTTAAACTTTCACATAACAAATTACACAACTTTCTAAGATCATGATGACTCGCTTCTAACTGAGCAATTAAACAATATTACACGACCGTCATTGTATTTCCATAAAAAATTATTAGCCATAGGCAAATCACGATAAGCGTCGACGTTTCTTTAAGGATGTAGGTATGGAAAAAAATCAATATGAAACGAGATTATGGTGGAATAATGCGGGTAATATTAACCTATATTCTCACGGCAATTCTAAATTAGCATTGTATACGCTTCTCGCGGAATAAATTGTCGGTAACGTGGATTTCTCTCTGAATTAACTCCAATGCAACAATCGCCGTAAAGTGTGGAAGCGATATTGCCCTTGAAAATGTTTATATTATAGGTTAACATGATTCATACTTAAAAATTTAATTACCATCATGTGCCGAGCAAAATTAAAATAATAATATTTCTATTCGTAAAATACTCGAATAATTGAAATAAATTTTATTTACTCCGTCAAATATTATTTTCTGTTATACTTTACAGCTGTCGCAATCGATTTTCATTTCTATCAGACCGGCCTAATATATATCCCCGCCTTTCTTCACTAATTTTCCATCCTCACGCAAACGCAAAACTTATTATCAGCCAAGGATAACAAAACACGAATTTGATTTTGTTAGCGGCGACTATCTGTAAACTCCGCTCGTTTATTACAAGGACGAAATCGCCGAAGGGCTTCGAGCGTTGGCTCACCGAATTCCGCGTCTATCAAAGGTCGTACATCAAAAGGCGCGTGTGGAGGTCCTGTCACGTGATTTGCCGATGATAATTACGCTCTCCGACCTCGATGGCACGTTCATTTCAGTACTGGGTGCGTTTTAGTTCCTCGTCATCGTCTTACTTCATCGTATTCTTTTGGTTTAGGGTGACGTTAGAAGAAAAGGGAGCGATATCTTATGTATTGTTTAGGAATGAGAATTGTTATTTAAATTTAAATATCAAGTTTTGAACGGAGAATAATAAATAATTTTTTCGGTAAAATAGTACGAAATCGTACAAATACTACAATTTGAAGGAGTGAAGATGTGCATTTTCAAAAGTTTCATACTAATTTGCTAATTATAAATTACGATACAAAAAAAAATTGCGATAGATTTATTTTATTGAACTCAATGCATCTCTCTCTCTTCTTTTTCTCCATAAAATAAAATATCACTTCCTGAAGAATTCCTACGGTGTGTCGCGGTGCTCCACATTAGAAACTTGTTCAATCGATATGGTCATTTACATGGTGATAAACGCTTCTAGGATTCATAAATTATTTTTATCTGATGTCAATTACGCATAAACGTTTTTAAACTCTTAACTTGGCGATAAATTCTAATTGCGAGTAAAAGTTGTGCAACGTTATAATACACGCTTGTTTTTAAAAATTGATAAAGAAATAATTAATTAAAAAAAAAAACCCATTTCAACCGCTATCTAATTTGGACGCCACCATAAAGTCGATTTATCTAGACTGCTCTTCCTGCCAAATTTTCCAGCCGTCCCCGTCGAGCGTACCTTCCAACAATTTTTTTTTTTTCTTTAAATCCCGCGGAGAAAAGCGCGGACTCGCGGGCGGCTCGCGGAACGGGCGACTCCGCGCGGAGCCGCGTTTTCACCGGTAGGAAAGTTCGAAGTATCGAACCGCGCGAGACGGCCTTGGTTCCCCTGGTTACTCTCATCGACCGGCCGGCGAGTTGTTGGCCAGCCGCCTAACGTCCGCCGCCGAGTTCACCGAATTTCAGGAGGTCGCTCTACGAGGCGGGAGAAGAGAAACGAGTGGCCTAGTAGCCGACGAAAGGTTCCGGGCGCAGGAAGCGATCAGCCGCGAGATGCTCTGCGCTGCAGCGTTTCGAACGATATTATATCGTCTGCTCGATATTTCGAACCGGAATTATTTAAAGCGCGTTTTCGAATTGGTTGAATGGTTTTATCTTATTTTATTGTCTATGCTTTTAATTTTTTTATAATTCGGGATGAGAAAACTGTATAGATTATTGTTAACCAGCAACTGTTTAGTTTTTAAAATATAAAATATATTCAATGGATATAATTTACAATGACCTTATATTTTCATTTACATACAATGTCTATTATTTACGAGTTCTCTGACACATAATAATTCTTTTACTCAGGTGGTGAACTAGTTTTTCTGCGAACAATTATTATGTACGAACAAAGATTTGAACAATGTAATAAGATTGCGCATTTAAATGTATACAAGTTACCGTAAATTATACCGAAATTAATCTTATGTTCATACTCTTGCCAACCACACCACATACATTTACCTAAAATGAAACTTTGCTCAATCAATATCCTCTTGCTAAGCAATTGCCACGGACTTATTAGTTTTCAATACACGAGCAAAGTTATATGACCGCGCTTTGCTTACCTTTTCATCAAATTTCGCGCGGAGGTGCATTAAAAACGAGCGTATCGCCGCATTTTTCTCTCGCAACTGTATTACGTCATACGCAGACTGCCAGTACGTACTTATCAGCTTTGTTAAACGTATGCGAGTTGAAAACGATAATTAGCCCTCCTGTTTTTTTTTTTTTTTTTTACAACCTGCATGTTCGCCGTAATTAACCGCGGCAATATTTACGCGTTCGCAAACCGAACTGCGGCTTTCAATTTCAAATTGAAGAACAGATCATCTTCGTAATTTTGAATGTCGATCTCATTTATGATTAACTGATAATTTACGTCAATTTTCAAGTAATTACAACAATCAGGCGAAAGACATCGCTGCTAAAGCGCCTGTTAAACTTTTATCGTGCCAGTAATCAGTTTTTTCAAGTTCGTAATTCACGTAATTTCGTTGCAGTCGTCCGTGAAAAAAAAAAGCAAGGAACCCGTCTCGGCATCCGGAGGTAATCCAGTCCGCCTCTGCGTCCGCCGCATTGTTATAGGCGGCTCTCCCAACCCTCGCCTCTAATGATTCGACATTGTCTCTTTCTTGCCCTCGGAATTCCTCGGCGCGAGACTCATTTTCTCAAAAATCGCGCGCGGCTTCCGCAGCTCTTACAAGCGAATCGACTTGCGATTGCGCAACGCGGAAAAAAGGGGATGTACAGCGCGGAGCCGCGAACGGCTCGTTACGAGCCGGTGTTTATAATCCAGTTGTCGTCGGTCGAAACTGATTCGACGCGGGCTTACGCAAAAAGCTATTGTGCGAATGTCGGCGATTTTCAGGCGCACGAGTAACGCCGGCAATCAAACGAAAACGAGTCGAACCCCTGATTAAAAGCCCGTCGAAAGAAAAGAGCGACAATCAATATAATTCTCCCACGCTCTTCGCTCGCGCGCGGCCACACCTGCAGCGCGACGACGTTGTGCGTGGAAGCCCGAGGCACCTGCGCGGCCCATCAAGCACGGGAGGCCCACCGCGCGCAGGATACACCACCAAAAACTGCACTACCGACTTCCCTCCGCTGCCCGCGGCTCGTGACGTAAGAGAAAGGACGTCGGGCGTCACGACCGGTTTCCTTTGTCCGCGCCTGACTTTCACCACCACAAGCGCGCGCAGCAATTTTGTTCGCTTCCTCTCTCTCGCTCTCTCTCTCTCTCTCTCTCTCTCGTCGCGGGTTTATATTCGTATCCTTGCCGTGCGCGCCGCGCGCCCC
This sequence comes from Ormyrus pomaceus, assembly GCA_900474385.1. Taxonomy (NCBI): domain Eukaryota; kingdom Metazoa; phylum Arthropoda; class Insecta; order Hymenoptera; family Ormyridae; genus Ormyrus; species Ormyrus pomaceus. Next base: position 52,106 of record UCOM01000656.1, on the reverse strand, counting down.
GCGAGTGCGCCTCTCACTTTTCCTTTGTTTATCTTCCTCTCCGCGCGCGCGGAGCCTCCGTCGTCCGGCTCTCCGGCTTTTTGCGGGAGCCCTTTTGCTCCTCGCTGCACCTTTGTCGATTCTGTATATATATATACACTCGCGACTCGGGATCTCGAGAGCTTTTAACAGGGCGGTCACGATACGAAGAAAGCGCTGCTCTCGCGCCGAGGACGAGTTCTTCCTACGCGAACGGGGGAGAGGGCTTTGTTCCCCTTTCTGTTGAAAATCCGCCGGAGGACGAAGATGGACTTTTTCTTTGAGAAATATAACGATCGTGAATACGTTAAATTTAGTATTTAAATCGATAGAGCGACTTTATTAAAATACACGTGTGTACGCAAAAGGCGCAGGACAAAAAAATGTTAGTATTCACGTAACGATTGAATGCATTTGGTCATAACGGTAGATTTTTCTTCAGAACGTCTGCGAGTTTCCGCCTCCTTTTGGGTGGTCACAGCTGTAAAATGGCAATTACTACGGTACTCTCCTTTTCTCTGCCAGTAACAGATCCTTACGGCGCTGCGCGCTTCGTTTGAATAATGCAGCGTCGTAAATTTCGCCTCCGCGGGGAAACTATTGTTTCGCGCTGGAAGATGCTGCGGCGCTTACGCGTTACGTAACAGTGTTCTTATTTCCGACCGAACAATTACTGCGTTCCGCAAATAAATCTGCTTTCGCCTCTTACAAATTTTCTGTCTCAATTGAGGTTCAGAGTAAAAATGCGTGCTTTGGGAGCTTCTTTGCTTTACCTAACGTGTGTTAGCTGAACTTTTCAAAGTGAGTTTATTTTCGAATGCGCCTGTCAAGACCCTATAATGTGTTTATTGGTCTTCCCTATTTAAAACAATGTCCTGTTTATATTTGCCCGTCTGTCTTTATGTTTCTTTCTCCGGACGTTCGTTAATGTTCACTGATCAGCAAAGAGGAAAATCAGAAGCTTTAGCTGATATTATCGTGAGCCCGCTAAAGATTTAACGTCTGCGCACTCTGGATCCTATTATCTTCGTCGTTCTAACACTGACCCGGTATTCGCAGTAAAGCGTTTAGTCTGACGTCTTAAGCTGCTGATTTCTGAATGCTTATTTACCTGATTACCTCGTGGGTCTTAGTCGCGTGATTCGCCTTGCCGAGCAAGTGTTTTCAGCGCTAATGGTTATAAAACGAATTACTTTAATTTTAGAGTCTACTTAAAATGTGCCTTTTTTGTCATACATTCACTTATTTATAGATCTAAGATATGGCAACAGAATACAAATTCTTTGTTTCGAGGTACTTAAATTTTCGCAGTAAAATGTGTCTCTTGGCTTGAATTTCTCTTGTGAAAATAGAAAGGAAAAAGTATCGGCTTAAATCCTTGAAAACTGCGCTTGGAGTTATTTTTGTGAAGATGATTCGCTGGTATATTTATACGCATCTTTATACCCAACAAAGCAATTTTTCTTAAAATCTCAGCGATACAGCTAAACAACGAAATAAGCTCCGTACCAACCATAAAAGCGCGTAAAAAAAACATTTTCCCCAATTAACAATCAAAATCTTCAAAAAGACAAGCTGTCGCATAAAAAAAACCTCAGCCTCGCATCCTATACATCCGATTTTCCCTCGGCGTCCTTCGCGCCGCTTTCCGCAATTACAGCGAATTAAAGCGATCGATCGGCACAGCGAGCAAGCCGGCGCGACTTGGCCTCATCGATTCGCACCGCTCGAACTCTCCGCCACATAAGCAGCGCCGTCTCGGCTTTTCCAAGCCGTCTGCGAATATCGCGTGCCGGAATTCCGCCGCGGCGTTTGATCGAACTCGTGCTCGACGCCTGGAGAGTTTACGTCGGCCCTTGACGACGAGGATCGAAGCCGATGGACTCGGATTACTCGATGATGCGGATGTTGCTGGGAAGGGTGACAAGTGAAATCGAATCGTTTTCTAGAAACTTTGTGTCTTTAAGTGGCAGTTCATTACGACTTTGTTTTATCTAACGTTTTATAGATAATACGCTCAATTCGAGAAGTTATTAAAAAGCGAATTGGGCTTGAAGTAAAAGTGTTTATGACGGCCAATATAAATGACGGAAAGAACTAACTAAGTTATAGAGTGAAATCTTTCGGTAAAAACCACCAAACTGCCTTATAAACCGCAAAACTTTATTAGAACTTTTACCGATAATTTAAACGTAAAATATTTTTTCAAAAGTACTTTCAATGTCTCCTGCTTCCTCGCTTCGAACACACTTTCCAAGATGCTACGAACCAGTCCGATAAAAAAAAAGGTCCTTTTTCGGAGCACACCTCCGCACTCGAGGCCTATTATACTCGGTACCCCGAAGCAGAGCCCAAAGTCCTCGAGAGCCCGCAGCTCGCGAGCGTATAAAATTAGAAAACGTGTAATCTCGCGCTCGACGGATAGCCGTTCCTGCTTCTGGCCGCGCGCGGCCTTCCACGATACATCCTCCTCTCTTTTTCCCGGAGCGCGCGGCCAGAAGCGGATCGCCTTGAGCGGATCGCGGCTAGAAAAAGAAAAAAAAAAAAAAAAGTCTCCCGCGGGTTTCAGGAGGCTCGAATTACCCGCAGCCTTTTCTTAATTGAACGGAATGGCGGCCGAGCGCGCCTGGAAACCCCCCCCCCCCCCGCTTTGTCTTCGGTGAGTTTTTCGGTCGTCGCAATTACGCGGATCAAGGTGAAGAGCGAGCTGGGAATTACGCGGCGCCGCGGCAGTACGCTTGATTAAGTGCAATGAGCTGCCTGGGGTAAGCTAAGTTGTAATGCAGGCGGGTTAGAACCTTCGTTTGATGGAGAATCGACCAAATTAACTTGAAGTTAATTTTTTTTATATACATTTATTATCTAACGGGACGTAAATTGTCATGAAAATTCATGCTTGTGAGAAATGCAAAAGTACAATAATTTTAACAGTACTTTTTTTTCGTATTCTCTCTTATGCGTCTTTTCGGTTATAACAGAGTATTTTGAAGCGACATCTGCTTTACTTGCAAGGCTAAAATCAATCGAAGCCAAAGTGGATCATTGCCAAAGTTACCAGGTTGTTTCCTAACTGGTTTCGATGTTCATTGTTTCGCTAAAACCCTTATCTGCTTAACTTTTTATCTCATCTCTAAATAAGATTTCACTGAATTATCAGTGTCGCAATTCGATTAATGCGACATGGCTAATTCAAGAAATTCTTTCCTTTCTGGCGTTTGATAATTTCAGCACAGATTCCAACTAGCATTTTTTGTCCTCTTTGCTGTCGGTTTTTAAGTGTTCATACAAATTTATAATTTTCTTGTATCATCCTTGGGCACAGAAGAATCCGTGACATCAAGGATTGCGAAATGCATGAATCAACATACTTTTTTCTCAAAACTCGATAGAAAAGAAAACATCCTTCTCGGAATTAATTAATTAAGATGTTACTCCTCAGACGCGTTGAAATAAACAAGAATGCAAACGAACGTGTAGATTTCGCATTATTTGCAAGCATCCAGAATTAAACGAATACACATCATCGATTCACCAAGATAAATAACATATCATGTTGCATTATGCAGAGCTAACGGACCTGAACCAAACACGCGAACATTTTGACCGCACCAAGTGTACTGACATTCGCAAAAATGATGCATTACGTATTGCGTTCTCCTATTCGCAAACGCATTGGCCGCGCGGCAACATTTTTCCGGCTTTCTAAAGCGGCGAATATCATATTTTTGACTTTCTCCCGTTCGTTTCCAGACGCGCACACCAACCAGATCCGCGGGGCATAAATTTCCCGCAGCGACGCCTATAACCACATACAGTCCCGCGTGATCTCACGTGAATACGAAACGCGCGCGATGACCTTATTGCCTCTCTCTCTCTCTCTCTCTCTCCCTCGCGGATCCTTCTGAATCATCCTGCGCAGCCGACTTTTAGATCGAGTCGTGAGCCGCTTATACTCCGCAGGAGTGTCTCGTTCGAGATCACTACTATATTTAAAGCCGAAGGATGGCGCATGCACGCGCTTCTGCCTGGCGAATGGGAGCTCGGAGCGACGGATTAAGAGGAGGACCGATGCGCCTGTTACAACGTGGGCGCAACGCCGGTTTTTATTTTCAGGGATGAATTATGCAGGAGGCTCGGGGATCTAATTGTCGGTCGTCGTGGTGGTTGCACGGTAAATTGCAAAACAGCCCGATGTGTCTCATTTCAGATTTTAATTTTACGTGCATCTTCGTATAGTTCGGAGAGAAAGACTTTAATGGCTGTCCTAAGAAATGTAAAATGTCAAGCTGGTCTGACAAATTGCTGCGAACATTCAAATATTCTACCTTGACTTTTATGATTTCGCAAGAATTTACGCGAGGCGAATTCGCGATTTTTTTTTTTTTTTTCGTCACGAACAAAGTGCTCCGAAAGCGAAATTCGTACTCTTTTAGCCTACTACGTAAATAATTGTTCATTGTAAGTTTTGAAAAAAGCGATGAATTATTGTTTCTGCTTATAAATCCAGCACAGTTTGATATTTAGTCATCGTTTGATTTAAGTAATGCTTATTTATATTAGTTAAGCAATAAACTTTTTTCGCGGATACCCGAGAGCATTTACTCTCGCAAAGACTGTACAGCTGTGGGAGCTGTGCAATTTGAAAAATGTCTTACATGATTTCTACGGTCTATTCAATTCACGACATGCGCATGTAATTTCTTATAGTTTGTGTTTGTCCAGATGCAGAGTAATGAAAATTGATTGAGGCACTTAAAAGGCTGTCATTAGCATTTTGAAAAACCAATTTCCTTTCACTCAATTCGCGATATATCAATTTGCTTTTAAATCGCTTAGCTGCAAAACGTTATAACGATTATTGAGACCTTAAATCGCGATTCTTTCGCAGTCTTAAAAATGCACAAACTTTTTACAAATCAAACTTGTCCGTTTTCTTTTATGATCCATAAATGTGAACTAAGACGAGGTTGCCAATTTTTTTTTTTATTGCGTCGAAAACTATTATAAGAATCGCGGAAAAACCTACTCTATATTCGTTTATATCGTTATTGCACTACACATCGCTTACAAATTGATTAAACATCCAAGTTGAAAAATTGTATCGTTATTTTTTCAACAAGCCTTTTCAGTTGCTAAAGTACAATTTCGCAACTAATAGTAGACAGTCTCGCGGTAGCATTCTACTATACAGTCACTAAAAGCTTCCACGTCGCTAAAAAAAAAAAAATCGGCCAACAGCGATGACTCACCTCTCCTACCTGCAGACACGAGCCGTTAACCTGGCTCGACTCCAGGCTGCAAGCGCATTCCCATGCAGCCTCCGCCCGAACGAAAGCCGGCGGGGCTCTTTTCTCGGCTCCTGAACGCTTTCCGGGTCCGCGCAACGAATCGCCGAAGGACGGCTGCTCAAAGGCAGCGCGGTGTGCTTTGCGCGAAAGTGCTCCCGCGCGCGAGCGCGAAAGTAAGAGCCGGGCTGCAGCCGCCGTTTTTAATCGCGCGCGGCGATCGCGCCGGATTTCGAAACGCACGCGAACGCGAGAGAGAGAGAGAGAGAGAGAGAGAGATCGCGAAACCGCGTATTAGTCATAGTTAGCCGTGCGCGTGCCTCCGTATCCCTCTCGCCTCGAGCTCGCGGAGCTCTTTGTCTTTAAATCGCGCCTATACCCGAGCGAGCCTTTCGCCCGATATTATTGCGATTTTTAGCGAGAGAGCTGCCGCGCGGCTTCGCCCACGATTCGCGCGCGGCCTTCGAAGGTGAGGAGAGAGACGCGGCTCGCTGTTTTTCGCCTTATTTTTTTCCTCCGACTCGGACGGACGAGAAGAGCTGGTTCGTATAATGCGGTGAATGTAAATGGCAGCGAGGAAATGGAGTTTTAATCGATCGAAGGCGGCTGGGGGTGTTAGATAAGAGGCGGAATCTGAAACTCAATATACTCTATCCGGCGAATGGAAATATTAGTTATTTGGCGCGGCGGCGTTGCGCACGATGACGAATAAATAATATGTCTGCATTACGTGCGATATGAAAAAAAAAAAGGCGGTGTCTATTGCAACGGGCAAACCGGAGCACAATATTTATCTAGTCGAGCATCTGTGTGGTGGAAATGCATTTATGCGCAGTTCAATGTGCGATTGTTGGAGCAAAACCGGTTTTTGCGAAACTCTATATACCCTCGCTTTCGATCAGTTATATTAGAACAACGAATTATCGCTTCGGAAAAATTGCAATTAATTCCGTGCGCGCTTTTGTTTTTATTTTGGATGGAAATAAAAGGCAATTAGTTAAAAATAATAAGTGAAGTGAAATTTTTTGCAAGTCTTTAAAAAAAAGAACTGTAATAACATGCTATTAAACTGCATAACAGATTGAAAATCGGTATTTCGATCTTTACAGCTCGCTTCTTGCTAATTGCACAATTTACTTGCCGTGCTGGAAACGGATTGAATACCCAGATCGAATCTTTCCAGAAGAGCCGCGATAACTTTCAACGCACTCGCACATATCTTTATATCGTTACAACTTCTTCCATTATTCCAACAATAAAGGCAGAAAATGCCAGTGCAGAGAAAAATAAAGGGAAAAAAAACGTGCTTCTCCGTGTTGCAGAGCCTGGAGCAGGAGCGACACCTTCTGCGCCGCAAGCTGGAGGAGGCGCGGGGCGAGGGCGAGGCGCGCACGGTGGAGCTGCAGGGCGACCTGGAGTCGCTGCGCGCCCAGCTCGACGAGCAGAACGAGCTGACCAGGAGGGCCGAGCGCGACCAGGCGAACCTCGTCCAGGAGCTCACCGCCCAGAACGCCCGGCTGGCCGATCAGGTCCGGGAGGCCGCCAAGCAGGAGGAGCAGCTGCTCATCGAGGTCAAGCTGCTCAGGGAGAAGTGCGCGATCAGGAGCACCACCCTGCAGGACCATGTCAGCAGCCTCGAGGTTCTCAGGGACGAGGTGAGCTAAGGCTTCGAAAGGATGGCTGTGGAACGCAGCTGTATTTTTGTTTTTCTGGGCCCCTGCACAAAGGTCGCAGCTGGGTGCTGGTTTGGGCTCGATTGCGAACGGCGGGTTTCGTCATGAGCAGCGTAAAAGTAGCGTAAAAGCGGTTAAATTCGATAAAAAAAGGATAATATGAGGAATAGACTACGTTTAATACCTTTAATAGTACGTTTCGTTACTACTTTAATTTCTGTAGAAGCACTTGTTACGTAATTACTAAAATCGTGTAGCAAATTTTATATAATAACGGTTTTCCGTCTTTTAAAACTACTTAATTTATTAATTTTAGGTAACTATACTTTTTAAAAAAAAAAAAAAAGTCTCTGAGTACACCGTTAAGTGACGAGCATCTTTTGTTTCATCACGTCAAGTTCGAAAGTTAATAATAATTATAGCCTAAAAAGCAAAAAACTTTTATGTCGATTTAATTTTTACATAAATATAATTACGTATTTCGAAATTAATAAAAATAAGTAGAAATTAAAATCTTATGAAGACTAATGATTTTTATAACGTCAACGGCAGCACTTTAATTCTTTAAATCGTAATCGTACGAGGTTGTGTTTAATTGTTTGTTCTCTTTTATGTAATAAATTATAATATCTCAAAATAATAAATTTTAAATAAAAAATGTACTACTTGTAGTACGCATTATGCACAATGCTTGTTGTAAGGCAAAAATCTACCAACTCGGTTTGTCCTTGAAAACGTAATAAAATTACACTTGCAGTCTTACCCGAGCTGGTTATTACTTTCACTGCATTGACAATGCTCGAATTATATAAAATTGCGTGATCGATACACGCAAAAATGCGCGGCAAGCCCGGAATAAAGATCCCATCCAGCAACGAGAGTAAAAGGAATGTCTGCGAAAATAAACTAAAGCCAAAGTAATAACAGCCCAATTAATTTTTCCTTTACAACTGGATAATAAACTGGCTCGAGAAAGCAATAACCCGCGGCGGCTTATCTGAAAACGCCACTGTGTCGCACGAGCTTAACGAACTTTTCCGCGCGGTCCCCAGGTGCAGTTGGTGTCGGCGCAGCGGACGGAGCTGGAGAGGCGGTCGCTGGAGCTGCGCGAGGAGCGAGCGCGAGCGATAGCGGCACTCGAGGAGGCGGAGGAGCGCGCCGCCGTCCTGGAACGACTGCGACACGAAGCCGAGCGCCGCGCCGTCGTCGCCGAGCGCGAAAGGTATATATATATCCAGAGATATCTGGGCAAAGGAAATATGTTCACTTTTTTTATGCCCCCCGCTTGCTTTCTTGGCTCCTCAATTCCCCGCTTTACGATTATATATATGCGATTATTAATGTTTCTTGCTGAGAGCGAAAAAGAGGATTAAAATAATTTAGAGCTTAGAATCGATTTATATAGAAATCGTTCAGTATTAAAATGTTATAAAAGGTTTTTATACAAAGTGCTGATTAGAGATCTTTTGCTTGGTTTAGTTACCTTATTAATTTAATACCATCTACATTATTCATTATGAATGTTTTTTAAATATTAATACTGCTCAAAGAGAAAAATAATTTAGTAAAATTCTTTATGTAACTAAAATAAACTTTTCTTAGTAAAATTACTTAAAAAATATAAAATCTTTTTAATTCCTTTGGCTGAAAGATTTATTTTATGTTAATTTTACGAACATTATATGCTGATAAATATTGTATTCTTATCCGTGATATACAAATTGATTTTTCGCACGTCGTGGCTCTTTTCACTTTCTTTCCTACGTCCCGACAGCGACATTGCTTTTTTTTATTTTTCCCGTCTCATTTCCCAATAAGCAATTGTCACAATGCGACAATGACAGAGAGGAACGTTTGCGTCGGCGGTCAACGGTTGCGAAAGCGACTCTAATACAGCCATTCTGAATAGACTTGACCTTTATATTACCTTTTCGATCGAAGGTCCCTGACCGAAGCATAATATAAGAACGTAGTTACATTAGTGAATTAAATTAATTTTATCTTTTATTAAAGTGATGATATAAATCTTTTTTGCACAACGTCTTTTATAAAAAAAATAAATAAAATTTTTTTTATTTATTTTTTTTTGCATCAATTATCCTATATCAATTACTTGGCAGATATACTGCAGATTTTGATAGACTCAATGATAATGAATTTCTCTGTCGATTTTATTTCGATATTGTAATTATTTAAGAAATTGCTAAACTATAAAACACAAGAGTATGAATATTTTGCATCGACCAACTAAATGTCACGTTGAATTAAAATTTCGCCTCTGATACAAACCGTCAAATATTTTTCTTTTCCTCGCCATTAAATTCCGCGTCTCCCAACTGTCGCAATATCATCCACGCTAATTCAAAAGCCTCGCCCACGCGGTTGCCGGGAAAAACAACCGGTTTCATCGGAAAAGGTAACACCTGCCGGGAAAAAGCAAAGCGGCTCTCGCGCCCGCGAAAGAGAAAGAATTAAATTACGGTCAGTAGCAAATTAATGCGCGAGCGCGCCTCGTCGTATCGCCGCCTACGCCATCTCTCTTTTTTTTTTCCTCGCGCCTATAACGCACGAGGCGCTTTAGCTTTTTTCGGAAACGCAAAAAACACTCCGAATGATATTCTGATACGATGTTTCCGTTTGCTTGGGAGGTGTAAGTTGGCTGATGGCGTTTTTTTGGAAATAATTAATACGCTTTACACGAAGAAATTTAATTTTTAATTAAGATACTTCGTTTAAATATTAAGGAATTTGAAGAAATCTATAATTGAAAATTTTTATCTTCGGGGCATAATAAAGATTAGTGATCTACTTATACGTTTTTAATTAAAAACTGGGTTAACTAGCCGTTGCACGACTGGAGCCTAGTTTAGATAAAACTAATCTTTTTAAAGAGATGAAAACAAATTCCAAATACATAAATGTTTCTTTTGAATCGAACAAAAGTTGAATAATTTGAAAGAAAAACGATTTAATAATTAATACTATAATAAGTTACGAATTTAAAATTCTCAAAAAAACCTCGAAAACGCCTTTAAAACGCGAAACTTTATAATTCTCTCGTCGAAGAACACTTCGAATAACCTCCATAAAGACGAGGAAAAAAAACCAGATGCGCGAGCCCGAAAGCAGCCTGTATCATCCACCCTCCCGTAGCCATTTACAATACATCCGATACCCGGCAATATCCCCGCGGGCTCGCGTGTCCGGCTTCCGTTTTTCCAGCTGAACCCCCGTGGCTCTCGTGTTTCAGGGACGAGATGTCAGCTGCCCTGGCGGCGCTCGAGAACAGCAGAGGCGGCAGCCGCAACGGCAGCGCGCTGACGGGCCGACGGCAGCAGCCGCGATCGCTGCAGGCCGAGATGGAGTGCGAGGAGAGCGGCGGCAGCTCGCTCGGCGACGAGGACCGAGGCCTGAGGCAGGAGGTCGACCGCGCCTGCCGCAGGCTCAGGGAGCTCTCCAGCCACCTGAGGCGCGGCGAGGACGACTCCGGACTCCAGAGCGACTGCGACGAGTCCATGCTGCTCGTCAACAACGGCAGCGAACCCGAGGTGAGAAGGCGCGCTAAGTCTGCGGTATAAAGCGTACGGATGAAGGAAGTTACGATGTACAACCCCTCCGATCGACATGAATCGTCTACTGACGAACGAACGATTGTTGAATCCTTTTTCTTTTAATCGTACATTCAGGTCACGCCGCATGAGTAGTGGGCTCACGCGTCCTGATTAACATTCTCGTTCCGGAACCATAAGCACTTGTATGACCGTATGAATCCTCTTTAAATTATTAGACCCACCAACTGTAAACAGAAAATAAAACAAGACAGCTACTGATTCTTACAAGCCGTTCTCGACAAGGAATTAAAATTTTTGCAATTTCGCGTTGCGGTATCATTAATTTGAATATAAAGGATTGAAAAGGTTAACTAACGATTGGTATTTTTAAGCATAAAGCCTCCTTCGTTTAGTGTTCGAAGTCAGTTCATTTAAAAGGTCATTTTATTTTTAGCTAACATTTTTACTATCATCCTTGCTTTGAAGTTTCACTTTATTCTTGTCTTATTTAAAAGCAGCATTGCCTCAGATAAGCAGAGTTTTCAAAGAAAATTCTATTTATAAGTTTCTTAAACTGCTTAGAGCTCCATTGGACAATGAAATATATCACAAACCGCAAAGAATCTAACTTTTAATAAATTGAATAATTTATTAATCTAGTAAGCTTTTCATACATTTTTTCGATCTAAGAACATGTATTTTCACACGCGAATCCTACACAAAAATATAACTGTTTTGTGTTTTCAATACTATTGTTTTGCGCTAAAAGTGACTTATAATAAGCTCGAAAGAGAAAAAAAAATTCACGTGGGAATACCGAGCGAATGATTCATTCGTTACAAGTTTTAAACCATTACAATGCTAGAGAAAGATCAAGCAGCGATACTTCACGAATCGAAGCAGACCGGTATAAACGTGGGTGGTTCACACTCCATGCTTTTCGCCTCGCTTGAACGACTCAAACCGAAACTCGAGAAACAAAGTGAACGTGGGAATACAATTCGAGCTAACGTCACCTACACTAGATATATAGAAAATTGCGCGAAACTCAATTCATCACCCCAGAATGAAAAGCAATTCCCAACGCAACTAAAAGACACTCGTCCTTTCTTAGACGAACTGCACGGGCGCGCTGTCGGAGCTGGTGGAGGAGGTGTTCGCGCTGGCCCTGGCGGGCGTGCGCGGCGGCCCGAGCGAGCTGGGCCTCGCCGTCGAGCTGCACCGCGCCAAGGAGGAGCTCGAGCAGAGCAAGGACCAGCTCAGGCAGACGCAGGATGAGCTCAAGCGCCGGGGCGACGGCCTCGTCGAGACCGCGACCAAGCTCAAGCTCTGCGAGGCGGAGCTCGAGGGCGCGAGGGAGGAGCGCGACCGGGCCAGGCACGACATCGAGCACTCCCTGCTCTCCAAGGACGAGCTGCTCTCGCAGGCTCTGCAGGTAAGCGTGACCGACGGCCGAACAATCTTGCGGAAGCGCGTAAAATCATTTGACGAGAGTCCCCTGGTGGAAATAATTTCTGTGCAAAAATGTTAATAAATGTTTGGAAATGTTTACAAGTGCGTAGAAATGTGATGTTTCGACACACTTTTTTAAACAAAAATAAACATTTCCATTTGTAGTCGAATACATTAAAATGTTGAAACTGTTTTTTGTGCAAAAAATGTTTATTTTTGGATAAAAATGTTTAAAAATGCGTTAAAGTGTTTAAAAATGTTTTCATTGTAAAATTTTCCAATTAAATTTTTTTTTAGATTTGTTTATGTTTATTTTTTGTGAAAAAATATTCAAAAATGTGTGACGAAATATAAAATAAATACACAGATTTACATCTTTTTAAACCAGTTTTTAACATTTTTGCACATTTTTGCACAAAAATTATTTTCACCGGGGTATCGCTCGGGTCGTTTTTGATGAATAATCGTTCTCGCGCGGGCTAAAATTGAAAAATTTAACCGAAATAAAGCGAGGCTTCTTCCTAATCGTTCTTTTCCCGACCGTTTTTTCAGACCCGAGACGAGGCGGTGGCTCGCAAGAACAAAGTCGAGGTCGAGCTGGCGCGGACGCGGATCGACAATATGCAGCTCAACAGCCTGCTGATGGAGACGATCCAGCAGAAGGTCGAACTGAGCGAGCAGCTCGAGCAATGGCAGATGGACATGCAGATGCTGATCGACGAGCAGGTCAGGAGCAAGCTGGCCCCGTTCGGCCAGCAGGCGCAGCCCGGCAGCGTCGACGCCGCCGAGGTCGTCGCCCCCGCCAGGAAGAAGCGCGCCAGCGGCGGCTCGAAAAAGCGCTTCGGAATCTTCTGATACTTCAAGTTCGGGACCCGCGAATCGTGCGATTGACACACACACACAGGACTCTCTCTATCTCTCGCCGCGGGTGAAAGCGACAGCGCTTATTGCATTTTTCATTCCGTCCACGAAGCCAAACGCATATGTACAGTACTTAGGTTTTCGTTTCCTCTTTGCGAGAGTTTTTATGCGACAATACTGATGTTTCTTTTTTTTTTTTTAGCTAAGTGAGTTGTTAAGTATACCAGTTCGGACGATGAGTTATCGGACCGGCACAATTTATTGTTTCGGCTCGAACGAGTGCCTTCTCGTTTTAATGTCTTTTTTATAAAGATACGGAGAGTGATTAAATTATTGAACTTCGGTCGGAGACTAATTGTATAGTACTTAATTAATGAAACTTAATTGTATTTATTTAAGGTTAAGCAGATTTTAAATGACAAAACTTTCCACGGAAAAGAGGAGAAGTCCAACAGTGCTTGTTTGATTTTCTCCTCTTTCTCATTCAAATCTCGCCTGTAAATCTCATGATATTGTCGGAATACTATGTTTTTTTTCTAATTTTGTGTGTTGAAGAATAACAAAGTTATGTAACTCATATATTTTACTTGAAAACATTTTTTATAATAAAATACAGTATACTTACGAAGATTGACCTGAATTTTTCAATTCATAACATAAAGTTTAATAACACAAGTTTTAAAAACTTAAAAACTTAAATTGTAAAAAAAGGAATACAACATTTTTCATGAAATTTTTAAAGCTACAAATAGTTAAAGATCTGGAAAAAGAACGAAATTTAAAAGTAAAGTGTATCCAAATAGACTTTTATTAAGCGTAAATACAATTTGTGTAATGCGACAAAACCAGCAATAGCATAGTACCAAATAATAATAATAAAATTAAAATTAAAACTTTAATATATCTCTTATTTTTAATCTGACTAGCTGCACTTTTCCCTTCTTCAATGCGTATTTTTAATAATTTTTTAAGATTTTCATATTTTTCTAGAGTCTGTTGATTGTTCATAAAGTCTGGACAATTTTCCTTGTAAGTCGGTAAGAGCTTCGAATCGATAAAATCAAATATATTAATTGAATCGCGACCATTAGGATCTAGAAAATGCTGCAACGAATGCAAGAACATATTTTAATTAAACTGAAAAAACACCGTTGCTCGAATATCAATAAAATAAGGAAGATGTACATACTTGTAATGTTTTACTGTAAGGCATCACCTCGACAGCCTCCACAAATTTTACAAACGCTCTCTCATATTTTTCATTTTTAAAATATTCAAATCCCATATGAAGCGTCAGTTGTTGTCGATATCTGCCTCCGTACTTTTTCAACATGAACATCATGTGATAAATGAAACTGAACGAGTCATCGAGTTGTTTCATACACAGACCGTATTGTAGGTCTGCTCCGAAATTCCCATCGACCGCTGCTCTTCGAAAATACTCGCACGCCAGCTGAAAGAAAAGTTTTTGTTTCGTTAAAAATTTTTATTTAATCGACAAAAACACTGCGGGACACTTGCTTCCAAATTGTTGCACTTCATGTAATAAATTCCTTTGTAATGGAACAGCATACTAGATTCCGGCCGTAACGTTTCTACGTAATCTAACGTCGATTTGGCATTTTGAAGATTCGAAGTTCTCAGAAAACCTAAGGCTAAACGAAGTAGAACTTTGCAGCTTTTTGGCCTCGTATAGTATACTTCTCTATAATAATTAGTCGAGGTTAAACGATCGTTGTTCTCGTGATATGCATGAGCAAGGTAAATGCCGTAAAGCGGACTTTTGTACAAAGTGTAAGCTTTACGGAAGCATTCTATCTCCTCGGAGGAGGGAGAATTGCGTATTCCGTGCTCGCGCCTGAGTCTCCGTAAATTTTTCCCTAAAATAAAGTGCCACACCGAGCAATTGACATTGATGCCAATAGCCGCTCGTGCAAATGAGATTGCTAGATCCATTGCTGACTCGTAGAAGATGGACCAGGCCGCGCTTTTACACCCGAGCAAGGTACTGTGGTCACTGGAAACTTCGTCCAACTCGATTAAAGGTGATTCGTCTAATTTTTTTATCGTATCCTGATTGTCCTCGTGCTCGCTTGCTGGTACGTACTTTTTTGTATCTTGAATCACTTTGTACAATGTCTTTGTTGATATTCCGTCCGCTTGCAATTGCCTGTGTATTGTTTTTTATATTGCAGCAATTAATTCACTGAAATTAAAATGTTTGTGCAATAGTTAATAAATCGAGACTTACTCTTGATCGAGCTTATTCCAAATGTCGTCGGTGGCTTTTATGCTTTTTTGTGCTTCGTTAAAATTTACTTTGGTCACATTAATAAATGTTTTCATGATTGAATTCATTAAAACTAGGAATGGTACTTCGTCTTCTTCGGATAACTCCGTTTCGTCATACTTAAACACGTAATTTTCTTCTATATTCCACGTAAAAGGTGATTCGATTTTTTCTGCAAGCGATGACATTTTCTACGAAATTGTAAGAAATTTTGAAAAATTTATCTCTGCACGAACTTAACTAAAGTATGATTTTACTCTTCGAACGATAAACTCCGACTGTCATGAATCTGAGCGTCATAACATATTTTATATTCACAGTCAAAGGGTAGGGGGCAATATCTTAAGCGTGCAATGTACTATACTGTATAGTATTCATAGTACAGTTTTAATTAATTGTTTGAATTCACTTTTTTTACTAGATTAAAAATATTTAGATTCAGAAGATTGCCTATTCCACAATGTAAGCTTTGAAAAAAGTTTTTACAATAATAATTTCTTTATTTATTAAAAAATTCTAGATAATAATATTTAGTGATATTATTGATGCCATGTCGCCGTAATACTCCATAGGCACCACAATGGTAATTCATGTGCAAAATTTCTACGTGCAAGCTACGTTTTTTGCGTTTTGACCTGTTGAAATCGAATTCATCTGTAGTTTTTGCAATTTCACGAGTCGGGTGATCGACAATTTTTATTATTCCAAGTTTTGAACAGAAACAATTTGTTTTTAATTTACCGTTGAAATTTTAATCTACATATCAAACTAAAAATAAAATATTTTCGAATTGCATGTATATCTTATCTGACGCAAGCTAAATGTCTGGACCATTCTGAGAAAACTAAATACAGTTTCTAAACAATGAATCTCGCGACTTCTCAGAAAAATAAGATAGTCATATAATCATTATAAATTATTATATATTTATATATGTATATAAACCCTTTCAAAAAAGGCCAGGATTTTCGATATGGGCATTTTTTTTAAGAAATGTTTTTACAAGAAAGTTGTTAGAGTACATGGCTGCACTGCAGCAATAACTCTATAAAGGAGAAAAAAAAAAACAAGAAAGTTGTTGTAATGAAAATGCACGCTCAGCAGTATCTAAGTGTACAATAGAGATTGAACAATAGACAGTAATGTAAAAAAATGCAGATAAATTCAGATAAATGCAGGTTCATTCATTTTTGAAATTATTAAAAGCTAAAAAGTTTGAGTTATGTTAAGTGATATCTTACTTAATATTTTTTATTTTCGTCAAAGAGGTTCTACACGGCAATAGAGCTTTAATAACGTGTACCAGGAACTTAGATAAAACAATGATTCATGTTCCATAATCATTATACAAAGGAGGCAGACGCACCAATTTTGTCTTGATTCAAAAGTTCGGTAAAAATGTTTACTTCCGAATTATCGGTTAATGAAAATCTCACAAAATGTACGTATGATTCTAATAATTAATTGTTAATTAAGTATTTTTAATTTTAATTTGTCGCTCCAAATGATTTCCATAGCTATTTAACTTCGCAGTTATCGAGCTAGTTCCGTTTAACGTTACCTCTGCATGTGAAATACAGACTTTGATGAATGGAAAGACCAAAAATATGAATAACGTGTGCGGAATATCGGCGTGCGATGCGCACTTGAATTAACCTAATAGTAATCATGGATTATCAGACACGTATAGATGTATCAAAATTCAAAAAGCTATCTTGACCTTACGAGTCAGTTCAGTGTTAAAAATAGAAAAGATTTTCATCATAAAATAAATAATTCGATATTCCCCTGACTGAATCTCGATAAATATAGCTTGTTAAATTTTGAAATTAAAGGGTAATAATTCACACAGAAAAAGTTCTATTTACTACTGTATTTATCATTTTATTATTCCATAATACTGAAGAACGATGTGACATTTTGAAAAGCACCGTTACAGTTGGACTATAACGTTGAAAGTAAACAATGGCCTTGAAAATTAAGTTTATCCGATATTTTCCGAAAATGTGCGACCACTTGCTGCTGTTGTACTTGGTGACAGCCTTGGCGCCGTCGCTGACGACATGCTTGGCAGAGTCCCCAGGAAGCAGGAGCTTGACGGCGGTCTGAATATCGCGCGAAGAAAGACGTGACGTTTTGAAAAGCGCCGTTACAGTAGGACACTATATGACGTTGAAAGTAAACAGTGGCCTTGAAAAAGTGCGATCACTCGCTGCCGTTGTACTTGGCGACAGCCTTGGTGCCTTCGCTGATGGCGTGCTTGGCAAGGTCCCCAGGAAACAGGAGCTTGACGGCGGTCTGAATGTCGCGCGAAGAGATGGTCGAGTGCTTGTCGTAGACGCACAGACGCGAAGCTTCGCTGGCGATGCGTTCGAACATGTCGTTTACCAAGTTGTTCATAATTATCATCGCTCTACTCGAGATCCCTACCTCTGGATGCACCTGCCGCAGCACCTTGTACAGGTAAATGCCGAAGGTCTCCTTCCGCTTCTTCTGCCTCTTTGTATTTCCTTCTTTGTGCTTCATCGGCGCCTTGTCCATCATCTTCGTGGCCTTTTTACCCTTCGCCTTGCCTTCTTCGACCTCTAACAACGACTTGTCCGCCACCTTCTTGGTCTTTTTATGATTCGCCTTGTTTTCTTCGACCTCGATCGACGGCTCGTCCTCCACCTTCTTGGCCTTACTACCCTTCGTCTTGTTCATAATTATTACTGGTTTTGCAAAATTTACTGATCGACACTTTTTGTAAAGATCTACAGATCTAAATTATTACGATAATTAATACTCGGATTTAATTAATGATTTATCCTCGAAATTCAAAATTTCGAGAATTGGCTTTTCTTTCTGCCTTTCTAGTCGATTCCTTCTATACTGATCAGTGTTTTGAATTCACATGGAACTTATACTCTGCCAAATCCTTTATTAGCTTATGTTATTGTTTACTCATAATCACTTCCAAATTAACTGTTTTGATATTTGCAAGGAGCATTATTAATTATGTAGATAAATAAGGAATATAAAAAAGATAGAGACTTTTAATGTTAAAAATAAGTTTCTACTTTTATTTATAAACTTTTTTACCCGATAAAATTATGGAATGATATAATTAAATAAAATAAAATAAAGAAAGAATAATCTACTGTAAATGAAATTACTGTGTGTCCACAAACTTTTCTAACGTTTTCTGGAAACTTTGAATTGTCGTAAAATTCAAACCCCTTAATTGTGCAAACTTTAATTGTTGTTATAATAAAAATAATTAATCTTTATATTTTTTTAATGTGTGTATGAAAAGACAAATGAATCTGAATGAATCATCAATTAATTCACACATTACCTAGTGCGTAGTCTTGAAGTAAATCTTTTAAAATACCATATTTTACGCATAACGTAAAATTATGAGTATTTTATTTGAATTTTGCATGTATCTTGTGTGTTGATCAAGTTATACTTAGGCAATACCTTTACTTGCATTTTATTTTATTCTTATTTTTTGCACCTATAGTTAAAATGAAAGTATTACCTATCTGTATCTATCATATTGTTGCTCTGCACTGTTGCGTTGATTACCGTAGTAATGTATACAGATATATATATATTGTATGTACAAACACACATATATGCGGTTAACGTGTGGTTGTAAACAACCTTTTGCGTTTTGACGTTTCGAAATATAACAGTGTACATAGAATCATTCTTAAACAAATTTGTATTAATATTATTGTTAATACAAGTAACATTTTAGACAATGGGAAACTTATTAGATTGCTGTAAAGGTTCTTCATACGAAGACATTACACCTGATCGCGTAAGATATTTTATTTTCAGGTTATGTTCGATAATACAATTTTGAACAATTATTTTTTTATGCTGAATAATTTCTTTGTGATCATGATAAGTTCTAAAAAATTTAAACTTTATTCCAATTATTTTAAACACCTTTATAGTAAGGGTTTAGATGTTCCATTAAAAAGTCAAATAATAAAATACAATGTCTTTTTTATATGATGGCGAAGATTTATAATTTATAATATTCTTATATTAAAATTTTTATTTTACTTTTCAGTAAATAATGTATTTACTTCTAGGAGACAATTCGGCAACAACAAGCAGAAGCTGCAGAAAGACGTTTAGCAGAACAAGAGCGAAGAGGAATAGGTAACATTGATGCTGTAAAGCGGCAACAAAGATTAGCTGCAGAAAAAGCAAAACAAGAAGTAGAAAGTACAGGAGCATATTCTAATGAACCACCTCTCAAGGTAATTTTCAAGTATATTTATACTTCTATTTTTTTATCATTTTAAACAAAAATTTTAATATTATGTTTTTAATTCCAGTGGCAAGTAAGTTAGAATATTTACTATTAAATATTGAAGATGGAAAATGTTTTGAAACTCAATGTCGACACTTCAATGAAACTCAAATTTTCCCAAATAAAATGTGTTCTACATCTGGATGTTCATCGATTTTTATATAGACTTATTATATATGAACTTAAGTGTGATAGTAAAACTATAATCTAAATGATCGACAAATTAAACATTCTTAAAAAATATAATTTTAGAGAAACACCGAACAGATTTTAGATAAAAAATGAAAAATTATCTCTACTCTATCATTTAAAAGATAATGATTTCAATTATCTTCTGTGCTCCACCTAATAGCGTAACTGAGCAATGATAAACTATACATTTATTTAACCAGCAATTTTTAAGTTTATTACATGCAAAATTATAAATAAACGAGGCTTGTTATCTGTATAAGTTCCATAAAACAGAAGTCTGGTGGAGATTTTAAATTCATTCTCTGATATGTTTTTAGTTTTAAAAAATTATTAATGTTATTGCACTAAAGATATATATGTATTATATAAAAGTTATTTTATTGACAAATCTTTCTATTTGTTAATGTAAATTATTTATTAATATTAATTGAACAAAGTATTGTTGCATAATGTCCAATATTTATATATGCACATTAAAAGTTTATTTAAATGTTTGTAATTTAACCTTATTATCAAATTACTAATAATTAGACTTAATTGTACAATGTGATTATATTGTTTCTTTTCATGCATAATGAAACATTCAAAGATTAAAATAAACAAAATTTTTCTAGTCTTGATGGTAGAAAAAATAACAAAGTATATGTGAAATAAAAAAACTTATGCGTGAAATATTCTGATATGTTATTTAGCAATATCGTAAGACTTCTGATTATTATTGTTTGAAAAATGGGTATTTATACAGTTTATTATGTATTATTATTAACTTAAGTGTTAAATTAAAAATCTGCTAATAGGCTCTAAACATTACTTATAAATATGATCTTTTGTTTATCTAAAACAATGAAACAAGTAAAAAATGTAATGATATTCATGCAAATGTAAAGAAAACGGTATGCACTATTAATAGACTACATTTTTGTGAAGAAATGTTTGGTTCATCATTTTTAAAATTTTACAGATTTATAGTAATTTTCTTACAGATATATTTTATAATGTAAATTTGTTATACTTATGTACTTTTATGAAATATTTAATAAATTTTCAACATTCCTAAAAACTAATGTTTTGATTTTTAATTTCAATCAATATTAACACTTTTATCATATTAACTCTTGTTTAAGTAGTAATATTATTACTAATGTATTTTGCGTTGTATATGTATAAGAAATATTGTATTGATAAGGAAAATAAAAATAAAACGCAAAATTCGTAGAAAAAGTTTTTAATGCCTTTAAGACATTAAAATTTATTATTGCATCTTATAAGATTTATACATATTTATGTGTATTGAAATGCATATGATTTAAAGTAGAAATTTTTTATTTTTGTGTACATAATCGGTGAACAGCAAAAGCCGGCAATGTGGCTCTATTATCTTTTATTTTTTTTTTTTTGCAGATTTAAGGCAGTCTCATATATTATTGAAGTTGAAATTTATAAACATAGATTATTTTTTATTACGTTTATATTATCTTAAATACAAACTATAATTTCTTAAAATTTCTTAATTTTCATTTTTAGTTTAATACTTTACATTCTAAAAAAATATACATTTTTGCAATAGATCAAATTTTAATACTTATACTTTGTACAATATTATGGGATTTCTTATAGTCGATATTTTAAATATTTTTTATTAAAATTAATTATCTTAGATCATTTTTCATGAAAATATATATGTAAATACATTTTACATTGTACCATTATTGCAACTTTAATAAATCTCAAATACTTCTTAAATAAATTACGTTTCTTATAAGCTATTATTACTAAATGTCTGCACTACTTTAAATATAGCAAAAGTAGAAAAATATCAAATACTATATAAATGTCTGCTTAATGTTGAGATGGAGTTGCATGCAGAACAATATAAATCACGGTTTCTAAGAATAATATTAATGGAATATTTATGGAATGCGTAAATACATACACGAGTACATGTTTATGTATATTTAAATTATAAATGCTTCCGTAACTTTCATATTCGCGCTTTAGGCAGTTTTTTTTTAATCCCAATTGTTATTGATAAAATTCTGTTCAATTATGAAATCGATATATTAATTTTCTTATAGTATTTTTACAGGTACTGCTTTCGCGTATAAAAGGTTGACAAATGTCAATTTGCTGCTGTTTGAATAAAATAAAAATTTATTTAGTTATTAATATCGCAATATTCATATCTTTTCTACTCAGTTCGTACATAATTCATTTATACATATATTTAATGATTAATTGGCAAACAGTTTCATATAATATTATAAGTCTACGTTTAAATTAACTATATACAAAATTGAAGTAATGAATTACAGTGCATCATTTTATTTTTTTTAAATGAAAGCATTAAAAGAACTGTTAATGCTGCCATTTTTAAAGGCAACTACTTATATGTTTTTCCTCAACAGGCTGTAACGTCAAATGTTTTCAAAGGGAAAGCGGTAAAAAATATTCTATCGAGTTTAAAAACTTGCCATTTTTTCTTCGACACAATTAATTAAACGTTTTACAATGCATGTATAAATAGCATAAAAATTAACGTTTGGAAGCGCTGCCTCAAATTTTCCCGATCCGATGTACTGACCACGATCTGAAAAGCTTCTTCGTCGATTTCTTGATTTCACGACCATGTGCAATTTGGATTTCCAGCGACGCCCCGTTGTTTAAAGCGAGCCACGTGCGAACTTCATTCGTTGCGGATGATGTTCCTAGAAGGAAACAGATATTTACTTATTTATTTATTTATTATAGTCGGTAATAGTATAAGTAAATTCACTTGATTTGAATTCAGTTTTAAAGAATCTTTTTAATAATTTTTTTTACTTTGAACGTATGCTTGTACACAAAGTTAAAAGGCAACATCGTAAAAATATAATAATAGAAAACTTAATGTAAGTCATGAATATCAATTCTCTTGCACTTAAAAAGCGATATATAGACTCACCCATCAGTTCGTGTAAAGTAACTCTTCTACTGGCAAGCACCTCTTTACTGGCACTGCGTATTTCAAAAACTAGCATCGCTTGTCGAGGTACGGTGTCATGATCCAACTGGAAGTCGATACAGAATTGCGGGTTTGGCATTGCAGGCAGTAGTCGTGATTTGGCAATCGTCTTTCCACCCGTCAATGAAGTCGTCATTTTTTCTGGGCTTGTGCAACTATAAATTATATTGCAATTAATTACGTGAGACTATACTGGCGGTAAAAATATTTGAAAGTATATAATTTATAAGGCTAAATATGTGAAAACGTTTTAAAATTTAATAACAAAAGTTCTGGCAACGAATTTAGTTACCACGAAGATAAATTTAAAATCAAAGTCAGGGGATGTTCCCAAGATTTTTTCGGAAATAGTATCTAACAATTAAAATTTGATAAGTCCTATCCTTTTATTAAAGACTTTGGAAAGAATAGGTTTTTTTTCCTGATATAGAAAAATTAACTGATTGGACAATACAATGATAATAATTAATTACATGGAAATTATGTGGAAATGATAGTAAAATCTTTAAAGAACGAACAAACAGAAATGATTATCGAATCAAAGCTTACTTTTGAAATTTAACACGGCAGTACAGTTGAGCGATGTGTGCGACGTGGAGCCCCTGTGCTTGTAGTACTTTTCCCTCGACTCCAGAGTATTTTTCCCGCATGCCATTGGCGATTTTAAGTTCTGCAACGGAAAATACAAAAATAGCGTCAAGCAAGTGAACTAACGGTGGGACGAACAATTGCAGCTTCGTGATCAGTACCGTTGGGTCGAAGTCGGAGCTTCGGACTGCCCTGCCGAACCCTGGTGAGCATATCCGGCTGCGAGACTGCGTGCGACAGTCCTGAGCTCTGCAGCAGCTCCGTTGCGTCGGCCTCGCCCGCACCCCGAGGCTCAAGACTTAACGTCACGCCCTTGTTAGCCTCACCCTTGCTGTCCTCGATGTTTACCTCCGAGCGGAATCTGCGCAGCTTCAACCCACGCTTCATCTGCACAAATATCAGTTAGGGAGGTAATTATAAAGCCTAAAAATGTGCGTTTAAATGACTTCTAATAGACATTTCTTTAAAGCGAATCTTTAATTCGCGCAGCTTTTTAAAAAATTATCTTGTACAGTTCAAGTTGTTAAATAATATCACGGATGATTTTTTTCTTTTTGATAGATTTTTTCATGAAATTACCTTTTGTTTCATTAACCTGAAACTACTGTACTGCGGTAACTTCTTTCCAAAACCTTGGTCAGGACTAGGAGTTAAACTGTGGTGACTCGAGGCTATTTTCAGCTTAGAATCATCGGTTTCATCTACACATTCGATTTGTTCTCCGTTCTTCTTCCGGTCCCAGTGATTATTCGAGCCCTCGGTATGTTCTTGGATCTCTTTGGTTTTCGAATGTACTTTACTGGCGGTATTATTTACATGACGCATATTAGACGGGGAGGACTGGGTCGAGTGGTTTTGCGGAACCGTCGGAACCTTGATGAGGGTGACGGTTCTGGGTGGCGGTGGTGGTGGAACTACTGGCTCCAAGTGTAGCCGCATTCTCGGCTTCGCCTCAGACAGTTTTCTCATGATGCTGGTCGGTCCTGTCATTGGGATCTCCTGCGGCTCGCTCGGTCTCGTCGATGCTTCGCTCACGGTACTTGTAGCATAAGTACTTTGAGTCTAAAAAGTTTTTTTTTCAAAATAGTTTACACATTTACAGGATAATTGTTTTTGATAGCGAGAAATACAAAGTTGGGGAGTTCTTACCTCGCATTCCTCCGATAAGACTTTGATCTTCAGTTCTATCGAGCCTGATTTTGTACCGCGAAGAGTGAACCAGTACGACTGATCCATATTCGATAATCTGCGAATCTCTTCTAATGTTAACGATACTTTGCCAAGGTAATCTTTCATACCGAAAGTATCGTGATCCCATAGTACCTGAATGTCGAGAAGAAATGTTTTTTGCAACATATTTTTGTAAGTTAAACATCAAAATTTTAAAAATGATTTATTGTATTAACATATTTTCTAAATATATAACAATAATTAATGTAAGGGTGACAATTTGAATCGACTTACCACATCGAGAGTTTCTCCGCCACGCGGCAACCCCATAATGGAGCTCTCGTCCCAGCAGGGATTAAGCGTCTTCTTCTTGACGCTGCTTTTGTACTTGGTTTCGTTGTTTAGTCGGAGCTCGCAGAACGGATCGCTGAAACCGTTGAGATCTTTGGCGACGAGGTCCTTCGCTCGTAGAAGTGTCACCTCCATTAAACCACTGCCAGTCGACAGCAGACTCGATACATCCGATGCTGTCGTATCGATGTCGCGATGCGTCAGGAGCAATTTCTGCAATCATGTGAGTTATCTTAATCGTTTATATATTGTATCAAACTATTTGATGATTATTCGGCTCTTATGGTATAAAATAAAGTTCAATGCGTAAGTTGAGTTTTATCTCATTCCGAATTTATCTCCTGAGAATTGGAAATACATAATTTAATAAGAAATTAGGACACGTATATGAACTATAAGCATAAGAAATATATATTATATCTCTAGCAATATTCCACAACCCTTTATTAAAATTTGTCACGAAGAATCTTAATGTTTTTATTTCGATATTATATGTTAAAGTACAATTTTAATGCCACTAAATTATGTGGTATAAAACGTCACTCTTATCATGCAACCAGAAAAGAATTGTGCTATAAGGAGTGTTCACTTATTAAAAACACACCGCTTGTTGCATCCATGGAAGACTATTCCGCTTGGTTTTTGGCTCATCATCGACTGAAACTTGATTCACGCTATTCCGCCGACTCGTCAGAACCTGTTGAACACTTCGGACTGGATGAAATAACACCGAAACTGTCATTGTTGATAAACCATTTGATCCGCTTAGAGTCAATTCCTTTCGGACTATCCACTTTGACCCCTATAAGAAATGTATGATGCTTTAATTTTAATTTTCAATATAATTAATAGAAGATTCAAATACTAAAAAATATTAACATCTGAATTGCTTTATCTTAAGATTACATTGTTAATACTGAATTTAAGTGTAGTAATTGACACGATCAAGATTGAGGTCTGTATTTAAGACTGGAATGGCATCAAAATTAATTTCGAACTTATAATACGTATAAACTAAGTAACGAAGTGAAATAAAAAAAAGTAAAATTATATTTTTTCTTAAAACTTAAAAGTAAGTTTTAAGAGTTTTAAGAGCGAGACAAAAAAATTACAAACCGGTGAAAGAGACAACATTGCAAGGCCCAGCATATCCGTGTCAGCCATTTTCGAAATATTCCAAGAGTAAATAACGAAGCTCAAAGATACTTGAGTGTAATCTTGAACAAGAAATTCCGCACGTGACTCCCATTGAGGCGAATTCGTACTTCGAATGTAGTGAGTCGTTTTTACCTGAAAGGACACATTAAATTTAATTACAATCAATCTTCCAAGAGTAATTAAACGAGAATTTATCTTTCAATATTTATTAACCTTTTTCCGATTGTTAAAAAGTAAGCAGTAAGGATTGCACTGAGTCGTATCGCTGTTGAGATTTTCTGCGGAATGAATGTAAACCACAAGAACTCCTAAAAAAAAAAAACGAAACGTTTTGAAATGATTCTTTAAGATTTATTAATTTTCTATTTTCCAAAAACAGTTCCCGCCAGTATATCTATGTTCACTGTTGACCTTTAGATGCGAGTTTGATGTTAATGTAAATTCAGCTGAAAGAAGACTTGAAAATTACCGGCATTATGTGATTCCAGAGATTCCGGAATGCTCGACTGAGGCAAGTCTGGCTCGAGAGCAGGCAGCGTTGAGTATTCCAGCTTCGCATTTATGCTTGGAATGTTGGTGCTATTACGGGACGGTTTCTTTTGCTGCAGCACCGTTTCCACTCTGTTGAGTTCGCAAATTTTCGTTTACTAATTAATTTACGTAAGCCTCTTGTGCAAATAAATATTAGTTTGATATTCGAATTGACATATTCAATGCAAAATTGTACATTCCTCTTATAGAAATTTTGAAGGTAATAATTTTCTTACTGTAAAATGTTCAAGCGCATAGAAACTAATGAAAATTTAAGAGCCCGATTTACGCCGAAGAGAACACTGAAATGCAAGAGCAACGTAAGCGAAGCAAATGAAAAAGTTGCACTTACACCTGCGAGTTCTCCCAGTTGTAAACGCCGAGGGCGAGCTCGAACTGGGCGAGAGTGATGGTGCTGACGAGTCGCTTGGCCTTGAGCTTAATAAGGATGCGTTCGTTGTCGAGGGCGCCGACGAGGAACGACACGTCCTCGCTCCAGGTGGGGCTGAGCTGCGAGGTCACCCGGCGCTGGTCGCCGATCGTCACCACCAGCCATCGCGCCTCGTCGCCGCTCGCTGTCGAATCAAATAATCGGACCGTCAGCGCCTGTACAGTGCGTCTGTAGACCGAGGCAAGGGGCACAAAATACCTGGCGGCGCGTTCTGCGCGAGCGACACGGTGAGTACGGCCTGGGGCTTCGGCGTCGCCGTCCCGAGGCAGTCGTAGCCTGGCCCGGGCCGCTCCTGCGCCCTCAGGTCCAGCTCCAAGTGTCCTGGATCGACGAGCCAGCTGGCCAGGGCGTCGGACACGACCGCGTGGATCCAGGTCTTTAGCAGCGGCACCTCCATCATCTGCACGGAGCGCAGCAGCCGCACGCTGAACCAGACGTCCGGCTTCTCGACGAAGCTCAAGCTCAGGTGGCTCGCGTGCGGGAACGGGGCGTTAGCGTCCAGCGTCAGCGAGGCGAGGATCGTACCCGAGATCGACAGCTTCTCCACCGCCAGGTCGATGTCCATGCCGACTCTGAAGCAGTCAAGATATCAGGGAGCAATCGGAGCTGGCTGCTCCGAGATCGCAGCTGTTTTTTTTTTCGCTTTTCCGAGATCTTGCTGCGGATTTAAATTTACTGACGTTTGTAAGCGGAAGTGTAACTCCGAGTCGTTTGGAAAATCTGCACAATTTACTGATTGAAAGTAACGATAGGATAAAAAGTTTTACCCTTCGAAATAAAAGTAAAAACTCGTTAAGCAACGCAGGGGTATGATTGAATGAAACAATAGTATTGCTTATTTTATCGCAGCTTTCAGAGCTTGCTCGATTTGCATCTTGAACAGTTCGCTCTATTGTGTGCCTCAATGAAACATTCACAAAGGAAGGAGAGTAAAGATTCTTGTCGACTAATTGAAAAGAAGCGACACGTCTTGCTCCGGCAAAAGCGTTCTTTGAGAATGCAGTTACAGTAAGATCATTTACAAAAGCTAAATTTACTATAAAAAAAAAGAACTATTCTAGTAAAAAGAGTATAAATTTCCTTCAAATTACAGCACATTCTCTCTGCCTTCAAGAGCCACTAGAATATTTCTCCCCGCGTACAGCAATAAAAGCCGATTCGATTAATTCGGGGGGTCAAAATAAAATTTATACACTCACCCTTTGCCGAAGAGCCTGGTGGCGATGAGCATGCGGAACTGCTCGCAGTCGAGGTTGAGGTCGGCCTCGACGCAGAGGCGGGTCGAGGTCGATCTTCCGGCGAACGGCTCGTCGTCCCCATTGTAGTCGAGCGTGCGGATTCTCGTGACGCAGGGCGTCTGCTCCCCGAGGGTCAGCTCCCTCAGCTCCAGCGAGCCTGGAGCACAATTCAGTCGGCTTAGAGTTGGGCTTTTTTTCTTTCTTTTTTCTTTCTTTCTTTACAGCCGCAAATCGAGCGGATAACGAGCCGAGTGCGGACTAATTGCGAGAGCAACTCTCCGAGCTCTTTCGGTCGCATGCGCGGCTTTTACGTCTCGGCAGATTTTGCTTTGAATTTTTATTTTTTTTTTTTTTTAATCGCTGTCGGGGTAAATGGGACGGTTTTCCTTTTTATTTGAATAAAAAGACTTTTTCGGGCGTGCTTTTGTAAAAGTAGATGAACTGTAAAATTACCGAGTATCGCTGGCTTCGCGTCGTTCAATAAAGGCTCCAGACGTTCCTTTGCTTGAGAAAATATACTAGCTGCACTGAATCTCCACCTAAAATAGGTAAATTGATTATGTGCACATACGGCGCTACTTCGAAACTGCAAAGATTTTTATAATTATTTCAAATTTTAAAGTTAAATTAACATAAATTAAAGCTGTCAAGAGTAATGCAAACTAATTCCTTTCTCATCGCGGTCACTTATACTCTTGCAGCCTTCAACTGGTGCATTCAAGTTAATATAGGAACAAGTTTCTGGAACTCTACTATTTTCTTGTACATGCAGTTTCGAGTCATTAGCATAAACTCGATAAGCTCGAGGGAAAAGTCATACGTCAAGAACGATTATTAAATCTTATGGTTTTATAAACCTCGAGTACGACTGAAAACTAAAAACCCTATAAAGTTTGTTAAAATAAATGCATTCAAATGAAGTTAAATGAACGAAGTAATTTCATCTCTGCACCTTCAACTTTATAATTCCAGAATTCCTTCTCTACAGAAAAGCGCTGGATCAAAAAGCTTACCAATTCAGCCCCCCAGAAATCTATCTGAAAGCAATTAAGGACCCAAGGGCCAAAAAGGCCAGCACTTACCACTTATTGATGAGGAGGCTGAGCCACTCGGCGGTCTCGTCCTTGTAGAGGGCTCGTCTCCTGCGCAGCCTGGCGAGCTCCTGCTGCAGGGCGGTCTGCAGGAGGCGGGAGACGCGCGCCTTGGTCATCGTGCCGGCGAGCGCGAGGACGAGCATCAGCCAGGCGAGCGACAGACCGGCCACCCCGACGATCCAGGCGATCGTCACGCTCACGCCCAGGTACAGCGCGCTGCGCAGAGCCTCCGCGTCCCGCTGAAAGCAGAGAGTGGCTAAGCTCGAGACTCCTCGTTGCACGGTGGGGTTTTCCGCGGAATTGATTTCGATTTAACTGCAATTATGACTCGATGGTCTATAACGCGGTTAACGCGATAAAGTTTGTCGGTGCATTCGTTTTTTAAGTCTCCATAAAGATTTTTAAAGGATCGAGTAGTCATACATTTTTTATGGATTTGTGGAAATTTCCTTTTTTTCTCCCTCTCGTCTAGTGGCAGGGAAAAGAAAAGTAATTTCCGACTCATGCAGAAACTCCTTTGACGCGATGCCCCGTAATGACGTCATTTGCATACTCTAGTTATAGCGACATCAGTTGCATCTTCATCCTTCATCAGTTTATTAGTTTTACAAAGTTCACATAAATTACTTGATGCCATGATTCAAGTAATTCACCAGTAATGATAGAGATTTAATGTGCAGATAAACATCTGGGGTAATCAAGTTCAACTTTGATATGAAGGGAAAATATGTCTATATACCAGCTAAGTCACAGAAATCCTTCAATAAAAAAGTTGCGAGCAAAGATACAATAGATAAAACATTTTTTCGCCCTTCCTTTAATTTTTTCATTATACACCGAACTGCAGCCCCAGTAAATGAAATGCCGTCACCCAAAGGAAAGGCAAGAAATCAAAGCAGGCCCCAAAGTGCATCACGGAAAACGCGCGCGTGGCGCTGTTCGTCGACGTCACGCTCGCGGCTCGCGGTTAAAATAACAGCCGCGAATGAAGACGTCGCCGGGCCATCTCGCGCTGGAATCTCCGAAGATGTAGGCCGCGCCCTCACGCAACTTTGCGTGCCGAATCCGAAATCGGCTGCTTTCTTGCCGTAGTGACGTCAGTGCCGCGCGCGCTCTCAGCGTCAACAACCTTGTGTGTATACGGTGCGCAAGAAGCGGAGCAATCGATGTAGGGCAGGTTGGCCGCCCCGCGCGGATATGTTTCGCCCTTTCTTCGTCGTTTTTTTTTTCTTCTTCTTTTTTGTTTGGCATCCTTCGCCGAGGAGAGCTGCGACCGTAAAATTTCGCAAGGATCGCGTTACGAGCCTTTGAAGACGCTCGGCTGCGTTCGACGTTTCGAGCGTTTTTATGCGCGAGGATGGCGGCCCTGAGGATTACGTCGTCGACTGCACTCATCGTTTTGCGAAGGCGACGATTTTCTTTTATTTGCCGAGAATCGGCACGTGAATTATATGGAAATGAACGTACTGTTGAACAAGTGGACAAGGTAGAAAAGGCCTTGAATCTGTGAATATTCTAACAAGTCAAAATTCAATTTATTTAGTTTATATTCAAAGATTAAAGCATGGCGTTCTTCAAGACTGAAATTAAATTTTTCAAAAAGCGTTATAGTTCAATTATCGTTTTGCGTGTACACGAATTATGAAACAATGTGAAACTATGTGTTGCCGTCGTATGAGATAAAAATAGCTTTCCAGGACAACATTTATTATTCTATGCTGCTGATTAGGGCTATTCTTAGCATTACGTTGATAGAATGATAATAAGTACGTTCTACTTTGACGTCAAATCTATATAAGCTAATTATTACACATCCAGCGGAATTCAAGTGCGTATATCGCAACCAATTCTAATAAAATATTGACCGTCAATTATTGATCACAATGGAAAACGCGAGATCATTTGCAAGCTCACCGTTTGACGAAATGCTACAGATACAGGACCGTTTGTAAAAGTGTAATTATTTATTTATACATCTCTCATAAAACCGTTGTATTTGAAAGACATGATTATAAACTACGTTTACAGATAGAGAGTTTCAATCAACATTAATGTCTATATATGCGTGCTTTCACAATCTGCTCTCGTTTAATTTAGAAATTAAATTAGAAATTAATTGAAAATCAGCAATTACTGCAATAACGAGATCGTTAATTTCTCATTTTCACGAAATACGTAGTCAAGCACGGACAATCGAACTTATTAAAAGTAAGTCGGGAGTTTCTCGATCACATTTTCCTGAATATTTGTCTTTTCTTTTCCAAATCGTTAACACTTGCAAGAAACTTTAATTTTCACCCTATCCAATAACTCTCTCGAGCCAAAGTGAATTAAAAACAAAAAGAAAACAACCAACTGTGACTTATCTCTCTCTCAAAAAAAAAAAGAAAAAAAAACGAATTTCAAGCCCTTCCAATAAAATGATCCCTCGATCGCAAGACATACTAACCAGAGACTTCTGAGCGACGGCAAGTGCGAATTCATCGTCGCCGATCGGGTCGTCCGGAGTCATCTTGGCCGCGGAAGGCAGGACGTTGCCCGGCCCGGGAAAGTCCGCGAAGGACCGGAGGGCCGCCGCTGTGCCGCCAGTCGGCGATGGCAGGTAGCCCGGGCTGCTGTTCGGCCCGCTATCTCGTTTCCCTGCAACCAAAGCGAATTTTTTTCATGAGTTTTCTCGGATGCTATAAGTGCTGCTTGTCAGGCTTTTATCAGTTTGACTTTTGCTGCTTGTTCGCTCGATTTTTCAACGCTATAAATGAATGAAATGCAAATGAGGATGGAAATTCTGAGGATTCCGTTTTTGCAATCGCATTTCGTGAAATGTGGGTCGAATAACAGATTCTTCATGGTTCTATCGATTTCTACTCGAAAATTTCGCCTGTCGTTACGAGGGACAAGCAAATGCATTGCAGCTTAAAGTTCAAAATATAAATCAACTTTAAAGATTTATTGCGTTTTGATTTATTATCCATTGACGTAACCTTTGAAGCTAAAAGCTCTTAGAATTTAAGTTTCTATATTTATGAAACATTGCCTTTCTCTCGGGAAAAATATTATCCGTATTTTTTATTTTTTACATTAAAAAACTGATGCTGTATCTGTTGTTAAATATTATTTTCAACATACAAACTATCTACTACTAATTTGAAAACAAGCGTAGAATAAAGAGAATCCCTCCTTTCATCTCAGAACCACTTCCGAAAACCATATCGGGAACACGATAAATTCCCAAATTCAATCCGTTCCCCCCCGAAGCCAGCAATTCCGCGCGCTTTTACAGCCTCGGTTCGCCGGTAAACTGCGCAAAACGCGCGGCCCCCACGAAAGCGAGCCACCCGAAAGACGCACAGACACGACTTCCGCCGTTCCGCTAACGAATGCAACTCTGCAGCGAATAATCCTCGCGCACGTCCTCGACCTTCCCGGCTGCAGCCTGTGTGTTAGTCCGCATAGATTTGTATCGATTGCGCGTCCTCGGGAGGATTCGAAGCGCCGAAGGACGCCGTGCAGGAGAGCGCGATTCGTTCATCCTCGAGAGCGGAGTTATAAATGCTTAACGGCGCCGAGGCCGAAGCGCAGCTCTCTGGTTATAAGTGTGTGCCGGCTGAAAATCGGGGAAACCAAAGAGGCTTTTTTCCTTTTTGCTGATTTGCAGGGCATTCACACTTTGTGAGATTGTTCTTTGAAGCTATAGACGTATTCAAAAGAAACTGTTGGTGCAGCTAAAAATAGTTGTATAGCGTAATCATACAAAAACTGTTTTCCAATAAAGGTTAATTTACAAGATAAATATAGATTGATTGTACAATAATGATAATTAAAAAAGTGACAATCGTTTTTAATTAAATAACAATATAAAAATTTCGTCCAAAAACTTAAAACTTTTATCGAACAGCCATTCGATCTCTTTTTCAAGATAAACAGTCTCACTTCCCGTAAATGGAACGCCAAGTCACGATGACACGAATCGCGCAATCCTTCAACCAATTCAATTCCTTTCAAGAAAACATTTAACAATTGCCCTCTCCCCCCGATTTTAACCTACAGCATCGATCGGCTCGGCTCCGATAATTTCTCTCCTCCGGATGTACGGGAGTAACGACAAAATCTAAATGATATCATGAATTATTAAGCGCGAGAGATGTGGGTCATCGCAGGCGAAGGGGTTAAGGTTGCAAAGTAAAAAAGAAAAACAGAAGAAAAAAAAAATATCAGGAAGACGGCAGTTGGAAGAGTCGCGTGACCGGCGGCCGCATGCCTGGGGAAGTGTTTTATTGCAATGTTTCGCCGGCAAGAAGAAGAGTGTCGAGCCGATCGAGCCGCGCGATTAAATTAATGCTGCATCGATTTCAATTCCCATAGGTCTAACCGAAATAGATAACGATTCGCTTGAGTCATGGCTTCCCTTTTTCGACGATCTCGATACTGACCCCCATTGCTCTTCTTTTGAGTTCAAGGAGGCGATTATAATTCAAAATGCGATCTTAATTATATCTGACAGAGTGTACGGTGCTTTAAAAATGTTTTTTTTTAATTCTCAAGTTGGGTTAAGTGAGTTGGTTTAAGAATCTGATATTTTTATGAATCAATATTAATGCGTCAAAATTAATGTATCGGAATTAATTCGAGATTTATAGCTTTAGATGTGAGAATACGAGGACGGTTGCAGTAGCCCGTTTAATAACTTGAAAGATTAATAATATGATTTATTAGGTTATATGATAGAGTTAATGAAAATTTTAAGAAACCAACTTTCATTTGTTCATTGTGCAATCAAAGTTTAACCGAATAAGTAACCCTCCTTCTTATTACTTGCAACGAGACTTGCAAAGAAATGCCCCTCTCCGATTTCTTAAACAACATACCTTCAAGAATAAATTACTATCTTAAATTTATTAGCCCCATTCGTTCACAACACTTCGAGCCACCGGCAACGGAAAAAAAACTGCTCGCTTCCTCGTTTCTGCGCGATCACTGACAGATTCTTGCCTTTGCGAGTGTAATGTTCGCGTGCACTAAGGGAAATGCTCTAAGAACGAATATCGACCAAACGATATTGCACGGAGATGCGATAGACGAAGGAAATTGACCGCTCCTTGTCTTATGCTTGTTTCTCAAGTTGATAACACTTTTCAACAACAAGTTCAACTAATGTACGTGGCTGATGGCGAATTTAGAATAAAATTCAAGGTATCGGTAAATTCAATATACGTAGGTCTTTATACATAAAAAAAAACCAACAGCTTAATGATAAAAATATCCTTCCATTATAATCGTTATCGAATTAAAAAAGAATAAATAATGTTCAGCATCATGCTTCGCTTCTCAAAGTAATAGACATTTATCTCGAAAATAATAAAAAAAAAAATTCACTGAGAAAAAATAATGTATATAGTAAAGTTTATTACAAATTTTTGTAACTGGAGGACAGACTTGAAACATGAAAAAAAAAATGTCATGAAATTTGGAAAAATTACAATTTTTCTAGTAAAATCTGCCATAGCAGCGGTAAAAGTTTAAATTTTTTCCAAATTCCATGGCACTTTTTTCACATTTCAAGTCCGTCCTCCAATTCCAAGAATTTATAGTAAACTTTATACTGCATTATTTTTTTCAGCCTACACGGCGACGAAGCGACAGAAAGCTGGTAAAAAAATTCAAGCATAAACCCCCCCGCGGTACCTTTCTTGAGGGACGGGCCTCGCTTCAAGTGTCGCGCCATGAAGCTCGACAGGAGCTGCATCCTCCTTTCCCCGAAGAGTAAGCCCAGTAGCTCGGCCTTCTCGATCTGCACCGTCGGTCTCTCGCAAAGCTCGCCAGCCAGCTCGGTGGTCCCTACCATCCGGCCAAAGTCCTCATGCCCTCTCTCTCTCTCTCTCTCTCTCTCTTTCTTTCTCTCCGAGGAAAAAGCTCCGTTGAGCGCGCGCGCGAAGATCCCGACTGACCGCTCGCTAGCCGGCGAGCGTCCGCCTCGAGCAGCCCCTCGGCGCTGCTGCGCGACCGGAGCTGCGCAACCACCCCTGGCCAGCTATTATTTCCGAAGCCTGGCCTGTAGATCAGCTGGCTTTTATCGCCTCGCGAGGAGGACCGGTGAAGGTCGCGCGTGACGAGCGGGCATATCGCCCGAGTGTCGAGGAGAGAGAGAGAGAGAGAGAGAGATCGGATTGTCCGCGAGTGGGAAACTTCCCTTTGCCCAGGGCCCAAGGAGGAGCCCTCGATTCGTGGAGTTTGTGGATTTTGCGGCTTGAAGGATGCTTTGCTTTTGGAGGGCAGGTTTCTGATTAAAGATATTCGTGCCGGAGTTTTGGCGGGTTGTCGGAACATTTCTGTGCGTGTTAGTTGAGCGTTAAATTGAATGTAACTATATGCATAAAGGATTTATTTTTTACACGCGGAGTAAATTCATTTCAGCTATCGAGGTTTTCAAAGCTGCAGCTTTTAATAAAGCTATGCGGTTGGTAAATATGTCAAATCAATATATAAATGAAAATGTATATCTTACTCGTGTAAAATTAACTTATTTTTTATAAAAATCTGAATAATAATTTGAGAAACTATCTAACACCAGTTGCGTGGTTTACTTTTTCTGACTATACTCAAAATGCATTTAGTTCGCAAGAATATTGTAATAATGTCATAATTTATGCAGCGATGCGCGCTCCTCATTTCGATATAATCCGCAACGAAATCTGACCCGAGCAAGATATAAAGCAAGATTATATGTGAAACGATGAACCACTTTGATTTTTATTTTTCCAGATTTTTTTTTTTGCTTTATATAATATATACTTTGCTGAAAAATTCAATATAGAATAAATATTTGAATTTTTAAACGTAAAAATGCAAACATTGTAAATTTTATATACTACAAGATTTTGCAAAACTAATAATAATAATAAATAACATTTAATATGAAACATTATAGTACGTGAAACTCTTATAGCAATAATCTTCGGAAGATTTCATTCAAACCTTAATATAAATTTACGTTTACGTACCCTCTTTCGCGTCGGTAAACTCCGCTTTTTTTAAAAGAGCGACGCTCATATTTTATTCCAGAACCTAAATATTATGCTTGTCTGTTTTATCAGACCTTCATCTGACAATACAGTTACGTCAAAAGTGAATATAATAACTCATGCAAAAACGTAATTTTCTATACTATATCAACGAATAAATCGACGTTATTAAATACATATTACACTACTAAGCAGCCTTGCCTGTGACTTAAAATTACCAACGGACGCAAAACCAATCGCCGAATATATATATACGAATGTAAACAAAAACCAGAATCTCCCTTTCTCTCTCGGCAAAAGCGAGCGACGAACATATACATTTCGTTTCCCGCATGAAAAGCGAACGCCCCCGCGCGTCTCTTTTCGTATATCTTCGCGAAGCGCGAGCGTAAAAGCGTGTGCAGGGGCGACCGTTGCACCGCCGCCTAACGGTATCGTGCGTGATGAGCGCCGCAACGGTTTGACGCTCTCCCGAGCTGCGGGCCCTCGTTGCTTCCTCCTCTTTTTTTCCGCCTCCAATCCCTTGATAAGTCGCGCGCGTTCCTCGCCTAATTACCGTACTCCCTCGGACTTTTTCTTTCCGCGGTGCAGATCGTCCAGGAGCGAGAAATTGAGAGATTCGGATGCGGGAAAGTGCCAGGTGTTTTCCCGGCTTTTGTTCAGATTTTTTTTTTTTTGCTTTGAGCGAGAAAGTTTCTAATGAGTTGAGCATTTGGCGCGAGTGAGATATTCTGCTTATCTGTAATTTGCTCCGGGAAAGAGTTCATTTTGTAAATAACACATTCGAGTTGAGAATATATTAGTTTAACATACAATTTGCATAACGATCTGATATTCTTTGCATTGAATTGAATCTTTGCAGACAATATAAATGACTGCTGATTACATTTTGTGCTAAATTTTAAAGTGGTTAATTGAAAGTCTTTAACAACGCTTTGTACTTCATTATAATTATTATGAAGCTTTTATCTTTACGAGTTGTATTTACGTACCACAAAGTACGTGAATTGATTGTATTATTATAAATAAATCGTTTGACTAATAAAAACTGTTTATATTTACGGATAAATGTACATTAAATTCAAAACTTTTATTCCCGTTTCATCTTATTAAAAAATACTCAATTTATATTTTTAATCTGAATATTCTTTTATTGTACATTGCAGACATTTAATTAAAAAAGAGTTTAATAAGTTTTCAAATTCTCATTAGTTTGGAAGTCTTGGAAATTAAATTGCAGTACAATTATGAGAGCATTAAAGGTAGACGTATGATCTTAATCTCTAATTAGCAAGTTCTAGATTCTTCTAAAAGTAGAATTATAATGAAGGGAACGTGAATAAGAGAAACTTTTGAATGATATTTTTTTCTAAGATCACTGTGTTAAAACCCGCAAAAAAGCAATACCAACGTAAGAAGTCAAGGACTCGGTCGTAAAGTTTGAAAATACATCGATTCCCACATAAAAGAGTTTATAAAATTTCGTCGAGTACCTTTATTCCTCCTCGCACGAGAGACTTGAAAATTTGGTAAAACTCGTTGAAAAAAAGGCTCGCCGATCAGTCCTCTCGCGGCGAACACTTTTCAGAGCGAGCACTCGTTGCGGCGGCGAGCGTGCGCGCAGAGAGAATCGAAGAGCCAACGCGGCCGATCGGAGACGCGGGCAAGACAGATGTTGCCCCGGAGAAGAAAAGCCGCGAGCAAGAAAAATGATGGAAACCGGTAGCCGCCGGTAGTAATACTGGCTCCGAGGGCGCTCCTTCTTTCTCTCGGCGTTGCAGACCTCTCCACGAGTCAATGGGGACGCGGCGGAGGGAGTGCAGAAGGGATTACACGCCGCTCGCGCTGAAGACGGAGTCTCTAGTGGCAGTCGAGCTTTCTTTTTTTTTCTTCTTTTTTTTTCAGAAAATCGTGAAATCCTCCGCTGCTTGCTGGCTGCTTTTTTTTCGTTCGAGGGGCTTCTTGACTCCTTTCGATTACTGCACCTTTTTTCGTTTGTACGCTGGATGTGCCAGGAAATTTGCTTGGGGTTATTGTACTTGCTTACGAAATTTGGGTTTTAAAGTAGAATGTATTAATTCAGAGAGTACGTTTTGTAAAATAAGTAACTCAAGCCAAGGAAGCAGCCTGCAAATTGGTTAAAAATTCTTTAGCGCTTCTTCCGCCGAGAATTTACCAACTTTCCGGGTGAAAAATATATTTCAATTAATTCTTATACTTATATCAATAGGATAAGGAATTATAAGAAGATGCACAAGTTGCAAGGTGAGTTTCTTTAATGACCGAGCCGCCAGGAGCGCCATCTTCGATACCGTCCAACCGATTCTACGCGTTTAATAACGTCAACTGCACCCGAAAGTAAGACTGGACTTGGTGCACCCTCCCTCGGCTCCCGATCTCGCGCGGTATTAAATTACCACGGCGAAACACGACAATCGCGGCGGCTACGTAAATCGCCCGTAGGAGATGTACTCGCGCGCATACAAATGTCCGCGAATGTCTCTCTCTCTCTCTCCCCCATTGATCGCGAAGTGCGAAGGGAAAAACAAAGGGCGGGGAATCTGCGCGAGAGAGAGAGAGAGAGAGAGAACGAGCGCGCGCGGAAAGAGGAGTAAAAGGCCGTCGCGTCTCGCGCGGAGAGAGAAGAGACGCGCGACGGGGGGAGCCGGGAGGATGAGTCGCGCGCGTGCCTGCAAGTGCGCGAGTCCTCTGCGGTTCGGCCTGTTTTTCAACCGATATCTTTTGCGCTCTCTCGAGCGAGCGAGCGAGCGACGACGCTCATGCCGGGGCGAAGAGACGGCCGTGAGAACGCTCGATCGACTTTAATTAGCGCGGCGAAAGACTCGGTCATTTTCGATCATGCTTTTCTTTCGATCGGCCGGTCGGGTCGCGCGCGAAAAATAGACTCATACGCGTTTCTTGCGTGGACCGATCGAGGAATTTAAGCGGGCACAGCGGTGGGAGCTGCGTTTATTTTACTTGTGGACAGAGGGACCGATTCTTCGAAATTATTCAATGAGTATAATTATATATATATATACCTTAAAATGCCGGGTCGACTCGAGCGGAGGGTCGCGCGGCAACGACGGAGCCAGCGTTTCTCAAGGCAATTAACGTTCGTCGGGAGCCGAGCGAAGGAAAACGGATTTGTTATTCCGGAACCCTTCGGCCGACCCTGCACTTTTATACGTTTTGCATTTCCTATGTAGAAAGACACTCGAGTCTCCTCCTCGCGTGCCGTGTGACGATTGCTTAATAAAGCAGCCGCGGTCACGTGCCGCGCGGCTCGTTACAACAAAGTCAACTTTCAATTCCTGCAGTCTTTCGGTGAGTCTCGTCTCAGTTCTCGAGGAAGGTGTATATAGTCACCGCGCGCCTTGCCTCATTCAGTTCTGCGCGCGTAAGGATACGTCTTTTTTTCCACTTCCTGCTCTTTTGTAAGAATGGAGTAAACAGTTAAGCTCTTCCTCTGTGCTGAGCTTTTACTGTATGCTGAATGTAGTCATAAAAATTGTATTTTCTTTTCATTACATTTTGAATCTCGCTTTCGGATGTTAATTATAACTATATTTCTGAATTGTATTGAGCTGAAATGTAATTTCGCCCTTCTTCTGCGTTTTATAAATAGAATCTAAGCTTTTCTGTCGCATTTCAATTGGTTTGAATTAGAATATTTTAATTATTTTCTGTTGTATAGCTGAACGTGATCAAAATATTATCGATTTTTAATGTCAACCAAAATAGACCGTAGTAACTTTTGATATAAATTTATATAGATTTAATGAACTTTTGCAAATTAATTTTATTTATTCAAATCTGCCATGAAAAGGCCTTAAGTACAAGCATGATGTTATTTAAATAACTTAAAAAAATTTTCCATAAACCGTACGAAGCTAATAATACTACCGCGCATTCCTTTGTCATTTTCGTCTCAAAGTGCAAAATCAATTAGCTCTCCTGCGCGCTCGTCGAGCTCAATTGCTTATCCATCGAGATCAAAGCGTTTCGCGCTTTGCGCCGGCGACACCGCGACGCAGAATCGCGAGCTTGGCTCCGGCTTCCAAAGGGCGCGCGCCTCGACAAAGAGTCAATTGCGCAAAGGCGCGCAGAGAAAGAGAGAGAGAGAGAGAGAGAAAAAGGTCGGCGAACGAGCGATCGCTATCGGCGTCTCTTTAAGCTAAGCGCGTAGGTGCGCATAGCTACGTGCCACCAATAAAGCACTTGGACTTTAACGATTGTTCCGGCGCGCGCGACGGCGGCGGCGACGGCGGCGGCGGCAGGGGAGAAAACGTACAATGTACATTACGCCTACGCGGCGCGCGGCGCGAGAGGACTTTTGCAAAATTGCTATTTACCGCCTATTTCCATTGAATGAATCGGCCCTCGCTGCATTTGGACAAATGCATTATTCATCGATGTATCGGGGCCGCTTTCGCGCTCGCGCTGGAAGCATTTGAATTCGCCCAGCCTCCGATAAAGAGGATGTCACGAGCGCCGATTCGGATTCTCGGCTGCGATGCTCCTGACTTCTTGATACTTGTGAGCTTATGTATCTGACTGCTGCTAATTCGCCGTTCGATTCAATACACAGTTCTTTCTCGGATATTGTATCTTATTAGATGAAGTGGTAAACAATCGGGAAAATTTTACTTTCCGACAACGTTTTCCACAAAATTAAAATATGTATACGTAGGCAGAATCCTGACTGGAAGTTTGATTATCAAAGAAACGTTTCGAAAGATAAAGCGCTTTTGTCGAGTCACGTTCGGCGACTCGGCACAAAACCGTTCAGAGTTTTAAAAGAGGATACTTCGAAAGAATACAAATCTCGCCTTAAAAAAAAAAAGGATCTTAAGGATCCAAAGTAAAACAGTTTAGGCTTGGATTACTTTTCAAAGTATTATTCGCATCGAGTAATATAAAGATATTGAATAGAATAACACAGTGCCTTTCATTCATATTAAAATTATAAAGGAATCAAACATTTTGACATCCTGGCGACGTAAAGCTAATCTTGGGCAAAAATGAAGCTTAATCTACTACCAAATGAAACGCAATCTAAAAAAGTAATGAGATTCACTCGTAAGCGTGGGACGTAAGAGACCAATACAGCGGTGCTAAAATTGGTCACTTAAAGAGCTGCGCTGCAATTTCGGAAAGCGACTTTCGCAATGTGTCGTTACCCCAAAAGTGTGCGCTTACAAGCCGAGTTGTACGAGCCTAATTTCGAGTAACTTCTAATTCTGAAAGAAAGAGTGCACCGGCGCCTGAATCCGTCTAAAGAATAAACCAAGTCAGAGCGCTATATGAGTTGCGAATAAATTGCAACTGACGAGTTTCAAAAATAAAAGTTTTGGATTAAGTAATAAAATCGTATTAAAGCACCTAATTATTAAAGACAAGAAAAGAAGTAAAGATGATCCAGCTGTGCACGAGCAATAAAAATAATTGTTCTTCAAATGGTAAAAACTGTAATTATATAGGAAAACAACCGAAGTAAAAGTTTGGTTCTGTAAATTTATATGCTTTTTAACCGCCCTTTAAAAAAAATATTTTTTTCTTTAAAAATTTTGACATACATTTTTTTATTGAAAATATCTAAAAAAAATAAACTTTTTTTCTACTTGAGAAAATACGGAAGCGCCAAGAAATACATAAATTTTTGAATCAGCAGCGAAGATACAATCGTTTCTACCAGAAACCAGAAAAAAATCAAAATTAATTTGTTGAAAGGCGTTTTCACACGGCGTTGGCGTCTGGTCTTGTTTCTACCATAATGACGCTGCACGACGACCGGCAAGCAACATCATTAGTTGCCTCAAG
The DNA here is from genome assembly GCA_900474385.1 of Ormyrus pomaceus. NCBI lineage: Eukaryota > Metazoa > Arthropoda > Insecta > Hymenoptera > Ormyridae > Ormyrus > Ormyrus pomaceus. The sequence goes on along the minus strand of UCOM01000656.1, from coordinate 10,048 downwards.
AAAACATCCTGCAGAACGTATTAGTTTAATTTATTTATTATTGCACTAGCATATTCTCACAGATTATAATTTTGACTCAAGTGTCATATTAGAGAAAGAAGTATTACTGAATATTACTTTAGTCTAATTCTAGTAAATATTTTTTAGTAGTAGTAGGTTTAGTAGTAGGTATACGAAAAAACTTTTGATAAAAATGATCCATAGCATCCCATAAAGGAACGGCAGTACAACAAACATTCATGTTCCTATAATTTAGGAACTGCTTTCCTACAACATAATAGGTCAATAAAATAAAGAGTGCACACCTTAAAAAACCTGTTTTCGCGCGAACAAATTCGTCAGCTCCGAAAGCTAACGATTTGTCTGTTATTGTTCGTATTTTATACCGAGGCACGCTTATTTCAAACGTTACGCTCCGCGAATAAAACTTTTCGACGCGCTTTCGTACTTGCCTTTCACTGTACGTAAGGGAAGCACGTTGTCTTGCGTTCGCGAAAACGGACATTTGGGGGAGTTTAAAAAATCAATACCAATTGCTCAGGCGATAAACGCGCCGGCTGTCCCTTAAGGACATGCGATTTTTTTGCAATTAGGGTGCTTGGTAATTGGCACAACATAAATCGAATAAATCACCCGGATCGCTGGTAAATAAATGTATTCGTTCCTTGATATTTAATTATCGAAATTATATATTTATGGATATTTAGTTAATTTATTGAAACTTGTAAAAAATTAGTTTCACGAGAAACTACTGCTGCATTAAAAGAGTAACAATTATCGTACACTAAATGTAATCGAAATTTGAAGCGTTTAATAGTTTCGAGTAATTATGTTTTTATCGAGCACAGTGGCATTTTACATTCTTAAATATAGAGTCAAATAACTCGGAAATTATTGAATTCAATGAGAAAAAAGAATAATTGCCACGTTACCGCGAAAGCAGATATTTTCGCCATGTCTTACGGTACTTGCCTGAAACTCAATGATCCCGGCAAAAACACTGAAGACGCAACAGAGCACCAGCAGCAGCGGCAGCGGCAGCGACAGCTTAGAAACAAACAGTAGACCGGCGACTCACAGCAGGCGTGGCGCGTTCTCCAGAGGCACAAGTCGCTCGGAATGTTGTGCCAGCGGCATTCCTTCTCACGTAAACGAGGGCCCGACGCTACTAACTTACCGAGGATCCGCGAAATTAACGTAAACAAACCGCGTGGGTGCTTCGCTGGCAAGCACAACGTGCTGGAACGCCGCGCCGCGGCAGTACTGACCTGCCGTCACCCATGGGGGGGAAGCGATCGCGCGCGCTCTCTCTCCCATGAAGCTGCACAGGACTCCGCCATCTGCACGCGCTCGGCTGCCCCTCTCTCCTTCTTTCTCCGCGCCGTCGCCTGTTTATTTTCTCCCTTTTCTTTTATTTTTTCGGCTCTACCCCTCTCTCCTGCCCGCGCGCGAATCCCGCGCAGTCACACGCGTATACATACGCGCTCTTTCTTGGCTCGGATAGAGAAACCTTCCTCCGCGGCGACCTTCCCTCTCTCCTTCGCCGGTGCATTGCGCTCTGTAAGTACGTACTGCGAACGTATGTGTGCTGCTGCTGCTGCTGCTGCTGCTGATGCTTCTTCTTCTTCTTCGTCTTCTTGTTCGCACTTTGCGCTTCTTGTTCCTTTCGTAGAAAGAAGCATAAACATGGGACTCGCTTTCCTTTCGCGGTTGCTGCATCCGCTCGTCTGCCTCTTTGCGGGCTCTGACGAGCTTGGCTTTTTCTAATCTTTTCGATTTCGTGATTGTTTTGACGCTTGGAAGTCGGAAGGTAAAGCACCCGTCATTTATCTTAAAATGCTTTTTATTATAAGGTCAATCTGCACTTTTTTGTACGATTTGTACTTTTTTAATTTAAAATAGTAATAATTAGAAGTCGTGAAAAAATTGGAATTTATATTAAATAATCACAAAAAAGTATATAGCTTACTGCAAAAGTTGAAGAGCGATATTTCGATTTATCTTTTCAAGCCCTCAATCTAAAATTTAATCTAAATTTAAATAAATAATGGAAGCACCTACCGCCTACCGCAGATTGCAGGGATAATTATTGTCTTATCTTGTCTTAATACTATAATTATAATATTGTCTTTTTTAAACAAATTTAGTAATACTTATTTATCAATATTAGAATTTTTTTAAATTACGAAACAGACTTTCTTGTTCGAGTTTTTTTGATAATTCCACAGCATTTTACGACGATCCGTAGACCCCTTCAGCTTCGGCTCGACTTCCTCGAAGGACCGTAAGACCTTAACTTATCCTTACATTCTTATCTCTCGCACTGTTTGATCGTAACAATTAGTACCTTCAGACATACCAAGCAACTGAAGAGTTTACTTTTCCACGTAAATTCCTGTGACCGTGAGTGAGTTTAAAGTATTAATGGGAATTCGTTTTTAATAAGATTTAAAAGTATTTTTTTAAACGGGCAACATTTTGTTTCGGCAACATTGTTTGATAGTTAAGAATTTCCTGTAAGACGATCGGAAATAGCAAAAAAGCAGTGCAAGTGTTGGTCGACTTTCGCACGAAAAAATTAAGAGAAGAACCCGTAAAACCCTAAAGCGCGGACAAAACACTTGCCGCGTAGCTCACTTTGTCGCTCCCCTTATAGTTACCTCTGTATTTCTCTCGATACTTTACTCTCTTTCCGCGCGCACTTTTTTTGTTTATACAAAGTCGTCGGTCTTCCTCTCTCCCTCGTGGTTGAGTGGCGCTGCTACTACCATCGCAGTACCTTCATAAAAGACGGGCCTTGAAAAATCCCTCTGAAGAGTTTTTTCTCTCCGACGAGAGACAGAGGCAGTCGGGGGACGCGTCTGAGTGCATACTTTGAAAAGTACTTTTCGCTCTTGTTTCATTTATTTATGCCGCGGGAATCTTTTGTGTACTAACGATAATCTTACTTTTAGCCTGCAGTGGAATGAACGAATGCTGAAATATTTGTTTGAAACTATTATTCAGACTTGTTATATTGTCATTTTGTGCACCGATTAATTTTTAATAGTTTCATAAGAAATTTTAGATAATAAATGAAATCTGTATAGAAATAAATAATTCTGTAAGAAAAGATAATTGACGATTTTTAATAGCTTGCCATGCATCTATTGCCCAATCAAACTGCAGTTTCTTTGTTTTGAAAAATTATTCTTTTAGTACTTATATAATGGAAAGTAAATCCCTCTAATTATGTTGGTAAGGTGCGTTTTATGCACATAAGAATCGTACACGTAAACATTGTACACAATTTAACATTGGTGAAATTTATATATAGATATATTAGCTACATGCTAAATTGTGTACAATTAATGTGTGTACGATTCTTATGTGTATAAAACGCACCCTACCATTATGTTAATGCGTTTCTGAAAAAAAAAAATAATTTAAACGAAGTAATAAAATAAGTTTATTTTATTTACAAAACGTGAAAAACTCTTTTTACAAACTTTATAAACAATGTATCTACAAATTATATTTTTCCACTAAATTTATGATATTTTACATAATTATCATATAGAGTCTTAAACACTTGTTGCGTCGAAACCGGTAACGTCCGAGAAAGGTATCTTACACCATGCCGATCGCAATTGGTAAGGAGTTGAGATATTGCTGAGTCAAAAGAGACCTTTGAAAATAAAATAAGATATTTTTAAGAATATTAAAAAGTAAATAATATAACATATTAAAGAATACCTTTAGGAAATGAGGCAAGACTCCTGTTTGTGATGAGATATCTATCAAATTAGCAATTAAATCTGGGCTTATCCTGGCCACGTCTTTTTTGAATTTTGCAAAAAATGTACAAAATCTAAAAAATAGATTTTAATTATTGTTTATTGCTATTAATAATAGAACAGTACAGAAAGTGTTCTTACTTTTCAATATCTACAGCTAAAATTTTGAGCAAATCTTCTTCTGAAACAGTTTCCTTTACGTCTTCGAAAATTATACGAATTATTTTAACGAAAAAATAAGTAATCACGTGTAATCTGTCGAGTAAAAGATCGCTCTTTGATCTTAAAAAATCTAAACAAAGTTTTAAGGCTTCTTGACATGCAATCAACTTCACGTCTTTGCTTAAATTATTTAAACATTGTTCTGCTGTTACAAAAATAGAGTCCACTATGATATCCGTAAGAAGAATCATTCTTTTTGATGTCACAAAGGCTTGATATATTTTTAGTAAATATACAGTAGAAACTTCTTTAATTTCAACAGTCAGTAAGTCGTTAAGAAGTTTGTTAACAGCACTACACAACAATTTTGAACGCGTTATTTTGGTTTCTGCTCTTGAAATACTTTTCCATATTATAACAAGTTTTTCCAAAGTTTGAACATCCCCACTTAGTAACGATTCTTTCTGTAATAATTAATATTAACTATTGTAGATTATTGATTCTTAGGACATAATAGTATTAAAAATTATTAAATTAAAAAATGATCATTAAGAATTATTACTTACCGTTTGATTGCAGAGATGTTTGACAAAAAATATAAATTCATCATCTTTTAGGATTTCAAGAAAATGATAAAATATTTTTGTGTCAGGATTGTTAATTAAAATAACACATAGTTTCTGAACTACTTCTACATTTATGTCAAAATTATCTCTATGTGATAACACAATTAAAGATAGCTTCAAACTTTCTTGAAGAAATTTGTCATCCATCAGTGAAACGGAATTCTGTAATTTAATACATATTATTATTTTAATGTAGTTAAAGCAAATAAAAGAAAGATTATTACCTGAGTAATGTTTTTAAGATTCAATTCCACTTGATTCTTCAATTTTTCTTTCAACTTCTTTTTTTCTGATAAAAATATTTTTAAAGAAATTCTAAGTCCAGCAACTTCAGCTGAATCTTTAATTTCTTTATCGACTTCTTTTACAATTTGTTTGCTTAATTTTATTGATAAAATTTGAAGAGAAGCGTTGTTTTTTGAATTATCAATACAATTTAATAAAATACATTTAATATTTGTATTACACTCTTCTGTATTCATAAACTCTTCCCAAAATGTTAAATTTGATGAATTATTTAAAGATAGCTTAACAATTTTTGAAAGAATTGAAGTACTATTTTTGAAACGATTAATAATCAATGACGGATTCGAAACGTAATTTAAAACATCTACATCATTATGATCAAGAATATCTAAAAAGAATAATTTAAATTAAGCTTATTATTGAATTAATATTAATTCTATCTAAATATTTAATTATATAAAATAAAATCTGTTATACCTAAATACAATTTTGTAAAAAGTTCGTTGAAATCAGTGCTTTGCTTGATTTCTTGTTCAAAAATAAACAATACCATAAACAAAAATAATCTGAAATTTACGTCAAGGCAAGAAAGTGGCAGATTTAATAAAAATATTAAATTTCTTTGAATTTTGTCAAAGGGTAGCGTATTTAAAGTTTTAAAGTTTTGTTTGGCCACTTCCTTTTTGGTGATTTTCAAGACTTTGTCAATATCACAAGAATCACTCATTGATTTTAGTATGTTTTCCTACAAAAATTAAAATATTTAAGAATAAAATATTTTATGAAAGCAGAATATAGCATAAATACTTACGAAATCGGTTTTTTCTATGATAGTTTTTGTACTAGATAATTCAATGTCCTCCAAACTATTTAAAAAAATATGTAAAACTATAGCAACAGTAAATGTTTTAGACAACTTTCTTTCATTTCTTTTTAAAGTAGATGTCCACTTTGTTAAATTATTTTCTGAATTTGACATGTCTTCAACTAGAAGTGAACTTAATATTAATTTTTGTTTTTCATCAAAAGATGAAATAATGTCAAAGTGATTTTCTAAGATGTCTGACCAAAGATATGAAATTATTTTTTCGTTAATTGGTTCTTCAGAATTTCTGTTGAAAAATGCGATCTTGAATAATGCTTTTTCACAATCTTTATCTTTATGTTTTTTAATTATAGATTTCAATTCTTTCAATTGAGCTTGATTCACTGGAAATTCTAATTCTTGAGAGATTATAATTGGTTCATCACAACTCGTACCTAAAAAATCGTACCACAGACAATTGAAGAGGCTATACAGTACATTTGAAAAAGCTATAAAAATTAATGCTTCGTGTTTATCAGGATTTTCACATAAATACTCAGTAAATAAAGTAAGAGTATTTCTTAGTTCACATATTTGCTGATAAAATTTCAATTGCCAATGATGTGGCAATGAACTGTCTAGAAAACTAGAATTTTCAAAGAAAATGATGAAAAATTTTGAAACAGTTTTTGTCAGCAAACATACTTGAGCTGCAAACAATTTGTTTATATTAGAATTATGTAAAATGTACAACAAAAAAGCTTTTAAATATAAAAGCTGCTTGACTTACTTGTCAAATTTGATGATTTAAGTGCATCAACACAATCAGTTTTTAAATGAAAATTAAGTGTATGAAACATTTGAGAAATTTGAGAGCTTGAAGTTTTATTTTTTAAGTCTTCATTGAATTCAGAAATAAAAGCTTTTGGCAAATCAAATTTATTTCTATATTCTAAATCTTCTACTTCTTGTTCTTTATAACTTCTTAAACTAAGTAAATATTTTGAAAGAAATTTATTTTGTCTTCGTAAACGCACACTTGCTTTCCATAATTCTGCAACTAATTTTTCATAAGCAATTTCTTCTTCTTTAGAAATCCTATTTTCAAAAATAATTCTTTCAAGTATATTCTGTGTTATATCTTCAACAATTACAGGATTCAATTTTGCTATTGTACTCAGTAATTTATAATCAGAACATTTAAACTGTTTCTTTTTAGACATAATCTCTTCAATTTTGGTTTTGAGATATAGTTCTAAAGTAATTCCTTCTACTTGGTTTTCAAAGTTATAAGATATATCTACTGAATTTTCAAGCAAAGATGTAAGTACTTGTTTAGATAACTCTTTTTTTTCAATGCACCCTACAAGTTTTCGTAAAATAGCATCTATGAGTCCAGAGTTCTGAGGAAAAGCATAAATTACACATTGAAATAAACAAGTAAATGCAGCAATAACATTTTCAGTATTCTTTGTTTGTGCTGAAATTCTTAAAGTATTAAAGATCATATCAATTTCTTCAGTTTTCTCATTATCTTTTTCTAAAGATAATTTAATGCTTTTTACAGAGCTGAAACATAGTCTTTTAATACATTTTTGAGTCTCCATAACTATTTTTGACGAAATTTTCTTCATTTTTATAGTTTCTACAACCAAAGCAAGAGGAAACAAAAGTTTTTCAATAAAAATTAACATATAATTCTTCTTTTCAGAAACATTTTGTTGGCTAATTTGAGTAAATGTTCGAATAGCAGACTCAGAACACTCAATAGTCAAAGTAGTATTAATAAATATATCAGCCTTCTGTAAACTCTCACAATAAAGAATTTTACTAGTAAGTGCAAGTAAAGATTCCATCAGGCAAATAACACTATTTTCTTTTGTCAAACTTTGACTTAAAGTGGCTGAAAAAATTAAGCTACAACATTTCAACATTTCATCCAGAACTTGCTTTTCTGGATATTTATTTAAATTTGTAATCAAATTTTCAATAAGTAAATTTTTCGTTTCTGAAGATAATCTATTAAAAGTTTTTGGTTCTGATGCTAAGCAACGATGAATAGTTGCCCAAACTGATATTGTGTTTCCATTTGATAATTCATTTAATAATTCATTTGATATTCCATTTGTTAACTCATCACATAACCAAGAAAATATAAGATCATCTTTGCGTATAATAGAAAGATCTTGACTACGAAAAACATTCTCTGCTAATTTTAAACGTTTTGCTAATGGTTCGTCACTGCTATCACATCTAAGACGACGAAGTAGTCCTAAAGGAATAAATCAATATAATAATTTTTAGGTGATTAATTATTATTTAACTTTTTTAATTTAATATTTTATATAAAGCTTACCTGCTGATAATGCCATTGTGTTGCTGCTTAAATTTAAAAATTATTTTTATAATTTTCTAAAAAGTACATTTATCGTTTATATTAATAATAATTAATAACCGGTTTAGACATTAATCTTACATTTTCTTTAATTTTAAACTATTTAATTATGTACACGGAACTCTAACCAAAAAATGTATACAAAATCACGTGTGCGTTCAATTTCAAGTTTGATCACATGGAAAAATGATACAGATACCAACCTCTGAACGAGAACTTATGGTACTTCGGAACGCACCCGTATATAGATAATTTCAAAATTTTCATTTTCATTTGAAAAATTTCTACGTATATAATATAATTTAAAAACTTCGAAATATCATAAAAAGAACTTAAAGCTATACAGTCCAATCTTTATTGGTTTTAAAGACTATTGTATAAATATATTGACTAAATTAAAAGATTAAAAAATATTTCAAAAATTACAATTAATTATTATTCTGGACGTTTATACATTACATGCACTTTCTAAAGATTTGCTATACAGATAATATTTTAATAAAATCATTATAATCATTATAAAATAAAAAAATAAGTCGCAAAAAACATAATTTTTGAAGCTCAATAGGCAAAACACGACTTCGCGCAAGCTTGAATAAAAATGTATGCGCTAAATCAAGCTTTCTACAAGTCACATAAAAAAATAATGTTCAATTCAATAGCAAAAAGGTGATTTTAACCTGGTGTTACCTTTTCACACTATCTTTATTTTCTCTAGTAATTATTAGTCAAAAAAAGTAATTTTTTATATTTTATTTGAACTATATTACTGAAACTGAAATAATAATAATAAAAATATGACTGTACTATGTTATATAATATATAATAGCGATACTATATATAATTTAAAATCGTTATAAAACAAAAATTAATAGATGAACTTAAAATTTTTTTTAATTTTTAAAGTTTAGTTAAAGACGAAAAAAATAAGTGGCCGATCATTGAAAAAGACCGATTATTCACTAAGATACAGCTATTCAAAAAATTGAAAAAAAAAATAAATAAAACCTTAATATCTTTTGAACTAATAAGTTTCTTAAGCAAAAAAATTATACAACCTGCACATACAAAAAATCTAACTTTTCCCAAAATTTCAAGTAATTTAAAGTCTTTTTACTCCTGTAATCGTTGGACATAGAAAACTCATTTTTTCCTGTTTTCAGTTTTTTATTCAAAAACTAATTGACAAAATGGCTTGAAATTTTGACAAATTATAGCTCAATATATTCTTAATCATCAAAAATTTCTTCAGAGCAATTGATAATTTAAATTAAGAAGTATAAGCTTTTTTAAAAAAAACACGTTTTTCTTAAAAACAAAAGAACCATAAGATTAAAAGCTAGAGTAACTTTACTTCTCTGAAATTATAGGCATTTTTATGCTCTTTAAAATGATCTTTGTTCGATTCAAATATCTCAATCCTATCAAATAAGAATTAAATTTATAGTTTTCGCAAATCGAAAATTTGCGATAAAACGAAAACAAATAAGATTTTTTTTTGCTGCTATCGTAAAAAAAGCAAAAAACAATGAGTCGTAAAAGATGCAAATCCGTTCAGTAAAAGCTGAGATCCAGGCATATACACACACACACACACATACACACACATCCATACAGACGTTTTTCAAAAATAATTTATTCTTGTTCCTGACACCTTAAAATAGAATTATAACAGGTTTTCGAAGAACGCCAAAAATTACTATCACAAAGCTTCCTCTAGGAGGAAGCAAAATAAGAACATGATTTGACCACTGTGTGTCGATGTGTGAGGCCTCGATGTGAACTAGACTGCTTTGGTACTGGGTGTCCGGTGGACTCGAGGCGAGTCGCGCAACGTAATGCACTCTTTTTGGGGGGGATTCGATTATTAGTGATAAATCGAAATGCGTTACTGAAAGTTTATTAGAAATTTAAAAAAATCTAAATAGACGTTATCGAGCAAGATGAAAAGATTATCAGGGAAAGAGCATAACGAAACTATTTTAGGCTTATAAAAAATGAACTCCAATTTGTACTTATGTTTGCAGGACAAATTGCA